>JAJJWW010011993.1:0-129923 GCA_023531295.1 Papaver armeniacum | reverse complement strand
GTATGCCACCCCACCCTCCCCCATTTCCAAACCCTCACGGCAATCATATGTGGGTTTTGCTTGCAAATCGGCTTGCCTGCAGGCCGAACTAGCTAAACACAAACCACACCAAATTCACTGCATTATCAATTCACTGGAATTATAGAGAAAAATATAGATGGCTCTACAATGGGAATTATGAGCTTGGGACCTTTGGGTGGGATAATCCAGTTTTTTCTTGAAGAGCGGAATCTTATAAATTTGCACTATCAAGAACCATGATTTATATGAAAGTGTAGTTTCCATTGATCACATTTTTGGGATTCACATGACCTCAAAACATTTTGTAAAGATATAAATTTTCAAACAATTTTTGCAGGGTTCAATAAAGATGGATAACCAAGTCTACCCGACGATTTTAACTGGAAGAGTGATTTACCGTAAGCTATGGCGATTTAAAACTGTATCAATTTATTATCTGTCTAGTCAAATCACTACTGTAAGAGCAGAATAAAGCAAGGTGCAACAAATGCTGCAACCTTTACATGAAAATAAGTCACTAAAGCCATCTGCAATGGCATATTATATCGGTTGGTCTCGTGTCTTCCACAGAACTTTGGCGAAATCTCATTCAGTAACTAGGAGTCATCCATATGCATGAAGAAAATGTCGGTTTCATATGCAGTTACGAATTCCATACATATAAGATATATAAATTGACGAGCCACAGCAGTTAAAGAGTTGAAATAAATAGCTATTCATTAGAATAGTCTAGAATGTTCTAAGTTCTAATCATTACTAGCCACATTCATCCAACATAAAATTACACTATCAGCCTGCAATGTCCCTTGCTAAACGGTCATTCCCATGGAGATGGAAAAATAGCGTCACTTAAAGGACCTTTGCAGTTAATAATATAACGACAAGTAGTATATGTCATTGAATTTATAGGCATGAATAAGAAATGTAACTGAGCATGTGGTGGCTAATGATGCAACTTGGGGGATCTAACTGAATCGAAGTCAGGCAATTGAAATATCGTGAAACAGATGTGGAACTAGGCATGAAAGTAGATATGGTACCTTGCTAATAATCTTCAGCGAAATCATTGTTCTGAATCTAGGCAGTTGTCTGCAAGTACCTTGCTAATTAATATTTATTAATAATTGATGGCAAATTTCAGTTCCTATTCAAACTGCCACTAGTTATTGTACTGTCAAAATGCTGGAAATACAAACGACCAAAAATTGGATCCCTAAAATTATCTATCTATATCTAGTAAAGGTAGGAGGTAATATGAAAATTTATATAATCCCTAGAATGCTCTTATTTTTCACAATCTGCGCTACGTTTACTCCCATATATGAAGAAAATAAGTCACTAAAGCAAAGATCAATTACATTCTCTCAATCAGAGCACTGAAGCAGTAGAGCTCAATATATTACTAATAAACAATCCCATAAAGTTGGGAACATACAAATTAACAGTAGTCTCAATATATTACTAGCTAAGACAGTGTCAGAATTCCAGTTTAATACAAATAATACTTGTTATCTAAATTCAAAATCAAACTCGATAAAGATTACCAGTTTAGAGATGTATGTATTCACGGTCCGTATCCTCAACTGCCTCCATTACTTTTGAATCTTTCTTCCCCTAATTCTTTCAATGAAACCAAGGAGTTCTCATGAGGGATTACATGCTTAATCAAATTCTTAAACTTCTACAAGGCTTTTCGAGGTTGAAGTTTTTGTGTTGTAAATGTTGAGATATTTACTATCATAAGTAAGAACACCACCACTCTTTGTAATGGCTAACTAATTCCATGGTGTCAATCCTAAACTCTTTCCCCCAACACAATGACTGATGCTCCTCTCCCTCTTCCCTTGTCATGATTAGGTTTTTCTTCTTTGATAACCATATGTCATAAAATCCGTTGTCTTGGCCATCATCAAGAGCAATAAACAATAGTCCATTCAAAACACCTATATCGTTGGAAGACCAATGATTGTTTCTAGGCAAAAGGAGGTGGTGAAAGGTGTTCACAAAACTTCTCCTCAACCAAATCAAGGTAACCAAATCGAAGGTAATGATCCTTTCTGGATTTGATATTCTTCCAGTAAAGTGCTTCATTGACAAGTACACCAGCTACATTGCAACCGAAATGAAAATTGAAGTTTCAGTGAGTCCAGTAAGTTTTCTCACCTGTCTGCGACTGCCTAAAGTGTATATGTAGCCATCTATATTGGTGTTCATCACAGATATAAGTAACACTTTGTATTCATTGGTTGAAGAAACATAACCAAATCCACAAGCACGACAAGATTTTGTTTCAGTTCCTGGAAGAAGAACATATTCTCTGGTTATAGGGTTAAAAATACAAAACCGTGATGGGTTAGGGCGGTTAATAACACAGATCAAGCCGTTACATGACCCAACAAAACTAGTAAACCTGAACGGAGAGGTAAACTTAATTCTTTTAATACTTTGAATGGATTTTGTTGATTTCTCCTCCTCATCATCATCATGATTCTTCTCATTATATTCAAAATAGTTAATAGATGCAGGATCAAAGTAATCAAACAATAGTCAAGAAAAAACCCAACTTACAATAACCCTGAGGATCAGCAGCAGAAAGAAGGATGGTTGAGATGATGATGTAAGTGCATCTTAGAGAATGAAGGATGATTAGAAACAACATTTCTCCATCTGGTGCATACCAATTTTGAATCCAGGACTGATTCAGTGGGTAATCGAGCTAAAATGTCTACTGTGATATCCACCGGGAGGAGTCTGTTGAAGTAATCCATGGATGAATGATAAAACCCTTTGTATATGAAGAAGAAACAAGGAGGATTTGCAGAGGACGGATGATGATCCGTTTAGAAGTGAGATCTTAGAAAATCAATTTAGGGTTTGTAAGAATTGGGGATCTTGGGTGCGGAGGAGGAGATAAGGTGAGTGAAATGAGTCAATCGCTCTTTCAAAACCGAGGATAAGATCCATCACTATTTGGTTGACTTTTGACTGGACTTGACTAGAGTGTACGACATAATCAGCCTGTTCAAATTGAAATGTTATGATGGGTTCTGAAGTTCACCATTCCTAAATCTGAAGTTCACATATATATTATGACAAGCACCTTTCCCGGTGCATACGCACCGGTTGTTCCAAGATTGGTTCAATCTTAGAAATCATGGTGCCGCAGGGAAAATGTTAGAAATCTCCAACTTTAAAAGGAGCTAATTCAGGTGCTGACACTCTCACATCAATTCATTGTGTAAAAGCCTCTTCCAGGATCGATATTTGCTAGTATATTTCCATGACCCCATAGCCACAAAAATTGAATTGCCTTATTTTTCTCCACGAATGGTAACCCACAATCGATATTTGCTAATATATTTCAGAAAACAAACACGATTAAGAAATATATAATGAAATCTGAGTTTTTATAGAACTGGATGTCAAGCAGAAAACTCAATTTGATTCAACTTCCTGTTGATGATGTTATGGACGGATTCTTGCAGCAGCAAATACAAATATCTGGCTGCATTAAAGTTGGCCTGCCTTGTTGCTAGCTGGTTAATTCCTCTTGATCAGGATGCCTCAAATGAAACTCCTAGAAACACGAAAGAAAGTCGAATAAGAGTGGCTCCAACCAACAAAAATCAAGAGGTACTCCTAGAAACACGAAAAGAAAGTCGAATAGAACGATAAGCTTCAAAAAAAAAAACTCTAAACACCAAAAACAAACAGAATATCCGACTTGGCTAAACTCAGTAGCCTGGCATAACAGAGAACCACAGATTCAACAGACATACAGTAAATGCGACATTTCTATGATATTTCAAGGTAACAAAAACATGTAAACTTAACATAACACATACTTTTTTATCTTACGGTCTGAGTCAGACAAGGTAGTATGCTTCGTACTTGGGTGACAGCTACCAAGAAGTAGGTTACTAGATTGTTCCCACCTATCCTGTGTAAAATTGCCCTCTTGTATGGAGTTATGAGAGGCAGGTCATGGTGTTTTTTTTTCTTTAGGTTATTAGGTTACTAGATTGTTCCTCACAACCATACAGCGCACAAACAGGAGATAGCCAAAGTACTCCCCGCTAAAGCAATTCCAAGAAGTAGGAACCAAATAAATTTCCTGAAACCACTGAGAAAGCACTCTATTTCAAGGTTTTAACTATATACACTTCGACTATACACGAAATATTTGTAACTGAAATAGTAGCATAGGCGCATAGCAATTTAGCATAATTAGAAGCTAACAGTAATTCAAGTTTTCAGCACGAGATCAATTGTTGTTAAAATCTGAATGAAACATACCTGTTTATAACTATTTAGAGATTGGTTTATTCCTTTTTCTAATTTTAGGAGAAAACTGTTTTCCCCCGCTAGTTTAGTAACTTCTTCTCCTAGTGCTTTCAATGACACTAAGGTGTTCTTGTGAGGGATTCCAATTTCAAAATTCTTATCAATATTCACAAGCATCCTAGAAGATGAAGCTTGATCTGGGGAGTAACAATATACCTTTCTATCGCGCTTATCGCGACACAAAAGACCACCATTCTTTGTGAAGGTGATCGGTTTTTCAGCCATTGATAAATCACTGAACTCTTTACTCCAAATACACACATCATGATAATTTTGATTCTTCTTCAAAACCCATATGTCAAAATCTAGATACGGGGCGAACATATGCACATAGATAATCGTCTAAAACATGTAGATAAAGAGGTTCCGGATTACCATTTCGTCCCAAACAAGGTGGTGATGGAAGTTCTCGAAACTCCTCGTCAGCCAAACTAAAGGCAACAATAATTTCTCGGTCGTCCACCCAATGAATAGCTCCATTCGCAAACACACTAGATTGACCACCAAGGTAATACCGATTCACATTATAATCCATCTTCTTTTTAACATTTCTCCACCCAATGCCACTACCAAAGTGTATATCTGAACATTTCCAAAATTTGGGTCACTCCTAGAGTTGTCAATTCTCACAACCTTGTACTCATTAGTTCATATAATAACAAACTCAACTTACCGGAAGAATCAAGATGAAGATTGAATTTCATTTGTGAAATAAGATTTTTCCATGGTTTTGACACCAATTTGCAATCTAAAGCAGATTCAGTGGGTAATCGAGATAGAATATCTAACACAACATCTGATGGGAGCATATCGAAGTTCCCCCATCGAAACAGGACGAGAGATTTCAGAGTAGTTAGGGTTTCAAGTAGGGGGATTTGGTTTTGAGATTGAGAGAAATGATATGGTTCTCTTCTGTTCCTATAGGGTTTAGATCTACCCCGATTTATCGAAAACGAGTTTGGACACGGCTTGGCTTGTTATATGTAGAATGAAACAAACAAGGAGATTCTCACTGGATCTAGAAAGTTATCTATTGAAGTGATCGATCTTGTTTGCCGATTTTGGGGATGATCTTCTTATGGCGGCGATCCAGAGAGAGAGAGTTGGAGAAGGGAAGGAAAAACAAAATGTAGAGAAGAAAGAAGAATAAGTTTTAGGGTTTTCTTTGGTGTGAAATAGTGAGTCTGGTCAAAGAAAGTCAAGGTCAATAGCTTTTGGCCTGCCACAAATAAATCGAGTCATGTACTTAAGGACCGGTCAGATGTTCAAATCTTTAATGTATGAAAAATGTTAGGTGTTGGATGGATTTGAAAGTCTAACTCGGCTCATATTTAACTGATTGACCACAGAGATTGTTAGTTAGGAGGAGTTAGGACTGGGCCGCACCAAGACGGTCAATAGTACATTACTCATTTTCTTTCAGCTATCCTGCTGCATGCGCCAATCAAAAATAAGATGCGGAGCCAAAGAATTTGATGTGTAGTAATGTTTGTGCTAAACGGTAAAACTATATTGGACAACTCCTGTATTGGACTTATTGAATGGTAAAACTATTATCCTTTAACTAGCAGTGCACAGTCATCCTTCAAAAGGACTAAAACTAAGTAGGAAATACCATTAGGTCTAGGAATAATATATTAGAGAGTCTAGTCCACTTGACCCAGTCAAATGTCTGTTTGGTCCTATTTGGTAATATAAATTATAGTTTGGTCCTAAAAAATTATTGTTTGGTCTTAGAGTGATGTCATGGATGATGTAAATGTCACCTTGAAGTGGCGAAATACCCTTTGGATAAGGTCCATATATAGTCCAAAAGTAAGAGAGAATAAATAATTCTCGGTTACTTTCTCTCATCTTTTTCTAGATCTGAAATGTTGTTCATTAGTTCAGATGAAGATGAAGATTAAAAGGACGACGATGAAGCTTTTGAAGATGAAGATGAAGAATGATGTTTTGCTGCTCGTGTTAATGAGATTAACTCGTGTTGAAGACGAACCAAATCTGCTGCCGCTGTTGTTTGATGACGAACCAAACAGTCTGAATTTGAGCGTCATTAGAACTTCTAGCATACATTTCTTGATTAGATCAATCCCGTTTCACATCGTCCAGTTCAGTCTTCTCCTTGGGTATCAATATGTGTTGTTTTGGCTCTACTTTCATAATAAAATAATTTGAACCTGATTTCCTTTCTTGAAGTTGCCTTGCTCCTCGATTGTATCCTCCTCTCTTTCTTTTTTCCTATGCAATCGTCAGTGGAAGTAACAACAGCGGTAGCAATATGAATAACAAAAACCATACAGATGACTTTGATGAGGTTAGTTGTTTATGTTTTATAGGAATTGAAAAGAGAAACAAGGTTCTTATTTACTAAGTTATTTACATACAAATTTATCTTATTTTGACAAACTGTCTTGTTTGTATGGACTTCATTTCTGGAATGAAGTCTCTTTTTTAGGTTTTATATGGACTTCATTCTCGGAATGAAAGTCTGCATTTTTAGGTTTTTTATGGACTTCATTTAAGAATGAAGTCTCTTTTTTAGGTTTTTATATGGACTTCATTTTTGGAATGAAGTTTATTTTTTTAAGTTTTTATATGGACTTCATTTCTGGAATGAAGTCTGTTTTTTTTTAGCTTTTTGTATGGACTTCATTCCAGGGAATGAAGTCTGTTTTTTAGCTTTTTGTATGGACTTCATTCATGAGAATGAAGTCCATATTCTTAGCTTTTTGTATGGACTTCGTTCCTGGGAATGAAGTATGTTTTTTTAGCTTTTTTGTATGGACTTCATTCCTGGGAATGAAGTCTGCATTTTAGGACTCGAAGAACTGCTACAAAAATAAAAATTTAACAGAGAAGGGTATTTTTGTCTATTTAAATATTTTTAAATAATTATGGACCAAACAAAAGGCGTTTGTCAAAGGACTAAATGTACATGGGCCCACCTAAAAAAGGACCAAACGATATTTTTCCCGATCTAATAGATCAAGATGGTGTTGTTGTGATTCCACGATCAGGGCAAAAACTATACTTGTACTCTTAAAGATGGGAATCCAATTGACTCAAGTATACTGAATATCTACAAATGAATACGATGCATATTTCTGAAACTCTTGAAATCACTTTGGAAACTTAGGAAAAACAACCAACCCATGGTTAATGCAAATTCTTGAATGGGCAACATTAATGTTCAAAGCTATGGAGGTTTGTTGGCATGGCCACGTCAGAATTTCCATGTTTGTCAGCCTAAGATGCACCATTTCCCTGCCTGAACAGCTAAAAACACCACAACTCGCTACTATGTAACATTGTATTTACACCAAGATGGATTACAAAGCTGACTACCAAAATTCTACGGTTATACCAAAATTCTACGGTAACCGATGGCCTTGATGCTTTACAGTTATGTCTCATTATACTTTTTGTTGTTTTGATAACGACTCAAAATAGTCAATTGCGGAGGTCCCTCTTGGACTGTTGTACCGCATAACACTATGATAGCTATCACTTTCCAAATGGTCAAGTTGGGGAGAGTTCAAGTAGGTTGAGATCAGCAAATTTATCATTTGTAAAGGACGAGTTAGTTTCCGAACCAATTAAAAGAGCTTGCTAAGAGGAGAACAATGTAACAAACCCACACAAGCAACAATTTAGGCATCATTCAAAACCAGATATGACAACAAAGATATTTGCTCAACTTCCAGGTGCAGATGTTATAAGCCCATTCTAAGACACTCAAGTAACAGTGTATACGAATAAATATGGAAATCATCCTTCAGTAACATCCATAAGCATTTCCACGGTGGATCCAAAATGATTTACTTGGAACGGTCCATATATGAGGTGAACAGCCCACTCATGCCAGTACAAACACCCTTTGTCAGCACCATTTCTGCACAACAAAGTGAGCTACAGATGTTAACAATCAATCGTGACAACTAAGTAAAAGGAAATGGTCGCAATCTAAGCAAAGTGCGGCATTAAACAATCAAAATAGTTAGAACTTGATATTTGGTGAATATCTTCCACAGTTAAAGTGTGGAGATATGAGAGATATTTATATTGATGAAATACTGCAATGCAGTTACAATTCTTGTTACAGACTCAATCAAATAAAGACTTTAACAAATTCAAAACTGAACGTAAAGATAGCCTAATATCTCTTCCTTGTTACTTGTTCCTCTGACTCTCTCTTTGAGACTCGGCCGAAGTCAATGCTTTGTTATGATTAACATCCCCCCTCAAGTTGTACTGGAGCTTGCGGATGTGCAACTTGGAACGTAATATGTGAAATCTAGGCACAGCTAGACCCTTCGTAAATATATCTCGCTTTTGATCACGAGAACTGATAAACCGACATTAAGTAACTTCTTTAACAACACGCTCTCGCACAAAGTGATAGTTTATCTCTATGTGCTTTGTTCGTGCGTGAAACACTGGATTTGTTGTTAGATACGTAGCCCCCAAATTATCACACTATAGTGATGGAGTAGTTGATTGTACCCCCCATTCCTTTGGAGAATCAAATAATTTCCCGATTGCAATCGCAACACCTCTATATTCCTTTGATTTGCAAGCAGTTTTTATTTTCACTCCACGAGATTAAGTTGCAAATAGATACGGTAACCGGTGGAGCGTCTGTCATCCAAGCTACCACACTTGCATCCGAGTATGCATGTAGTGAATAATCTTTTACTTCTTTGTCGACGAGTCCATAATCCACAGTACTTTTTAGATATACTTGAAGAATTCTCTTCACAAGTTCCCAATGTTCAATGTAGGGATCACGCATATCTTTGACACACTTTATTGACGCCGGATATATCGGTACGGTTATATGTAAATCACGCAATGCACCAACCACACTGCGGTATAGAGTTGCATCATGAAATGTTGTACTACCACCTCTCTGAATCTTGACATTGGAAGCTAACGGTGTACTAATTGGCTTGACTCCTTCCATTTTGGTGCGCTTGAGAAGATCTGACACATACTTTCTTTGAGTGAGTACCAGATTATTATCTTGTCTCAACACCTCAACCCCTAAGAAGAAAGACAAATTACCCATGTCTTTGACTGCAAATTCCGTCCCAAGAGTATTGATGAGTTATTGAATTGTTGCTGCATTTGAACCCGTGACAATAATGTCATCTACGTAAACAAGTACATAAGTGATTGAACCACCATTTTGGAGAACAAATAACGAGTTGTCAGCAACAGAAGCCTTGAAACCAATTTTTAATAGATTAGTGCTGAGTCTAGAGAACCAAGCTGAAGGTGCCTGTTTAAGACCATATAGTGACTTATGTAGCTTGCATATATAGTTAGGGTAGTTAGGATCCACATACCCTGCTGGGTGCTTCATCTACACATCTTCCTCCAATTTTCCATGCAGGAAGGCATTTTCTACATCTAACTGCTTTATCTCCCAGTGATTCATAACAGCTATAGACAGCACTAAGCGAATTGTGCATGGCTTGATTACTGGATTGAAAGTCTCCCCATAGTCAATGCCTTGTTGCTGGTTGAACCCTTTGGAAACCAACCGTGCTTTATGACGCTCTATTGTGCCATCTGGATTTTGCTTAACCCTGAATTCCCATTTAGAGCCAACAACATTCATTCCATCTTGATACTTAACCAGAGAGTATGTTCCATTACGAATTAGAGCATTAATCTGAACATCCATAGTTGCACGCCACTTTGGATTCTTACGGACATCTGTGGTAACAAGTGGGCTCTATGGAAATCGAGAATACGCGAGAGGATACTTTGTTGCAGTTAGACACATCTTCTGTATTGGCTTGCTGATACCTAATTTAGCTCTTGTCTGCATGGGGTGTTGAATAGTTTCACTTTGAGAAGATTGTACCTCTCTCGGTTGAGATTGGGATGCGAGATCGACATGGTCAGATGTGAGATACCTCTCGACAAAGACCGTTGTGGAGAGGTTGAAATGAGAAGGTCTGAGAATTTGTTGGGGTTGCAAATATAGCTGGTGAATCACCTGAAGTCGACTGAACTGAAGTTTCAGGTACTTCATTGTGCTGAATATGATGATTATCCCTAGACTTAAATTGAGGTGTTAAAAAGATATTAGTGTCAGATGGAACAATACCGAAGAGAGGTGCACCTTTGGTTATCTGCTGCCTTAACTTGAATGGAAAGTCTTGTTCTTCAAAATTTCACATGCCGCTAAACAAATACTCTACCGAGTTTTCCTATGTGACACAAATAGCTTTTCCTGAATCACCGTATCCTATAAACACACAAGGAAGAGACCGTGGTTCTAATTTGTTGAGTTGTAAGACCTCAAACAAGGATACTAGACAACCAAAAACTTTCGGGAAGGAATAATGTTGAGTTTTATTAAAGAGTATTTCTAGTGGATTTTGATAACTTTGGCCGATTTGGAAGCTTTGTTAATTAAGTAACAAGTTGTGGTGAATGCATCAACCCAATATGAGGTAGGCATATGCGCTGAAACAACAATGCCAAACCTGATTCAGTGACATGTCGTATTCTTCTTTCTGCAATCCCATTTTGGGGAGAAGTATGAGGACAAGTGAACCTATGTTGGATGCCATTATCATTCAAGTATGCAGTGAATTTTCTGTATTCTAAAGCATTATCGATGAAAAATTTTAATTTTATGATTTGTGAGATTTTCAACCCATTTTAAACTTGGATGAACGTATTTAGAGCATCCAACGCTTGACTAGAGGAAAAATCCAAGTGAAATGTGAATAGACATCCATAATCAACATGTAATATTTAAAACCGGATCTTGACAAAGTTGGAGAGACCCATATATCGAAACTACTAAACTCAATGGTTCTTCATAAATTATCTTCTTTAAGAGAAAGGATAGTTTTTTTACTTTTCTTTGACATGACATGAATGACGAAAATAAAAAGATTTATTGAAGCGAGGTAATGAAAACTTATGATGATTTTGGAAACTGTTTGCATCATTGGATGGCCCATTCTATGATGCCAGGATCGGGAAGGAAGAAGCAACATGAACTTGAGGCTTTATTGACTTGTCTAATTGATCAATTCCTTCGAAAATATACAGTCCATTCCTATTCAGCCCTCACATAAAGATTGTTCCCGTGTGCTTGTCCTTCACAAAAAAATGAGATTTGTGAAACTCAAAGTAGAACTGACATTATTATTACAAAATTGAGACACGGATAATAGATTTGTCTTAATCTCGGGCACATGAAATATACGATTCAAATTGTATAATGCGAGTTGTGTGTGAGGTTGCATTACCAACATGAGCAATATTAAGAGCATTACCCATTTACAAATGGACCTGCTCAGTGCCATCGTATTCATGAGGGATTGTTAAGTTCCTCATATCAACAGTGAGATGATGGGTTGCGCCAGTATCAGTCACCCACTCATTGTTATATCCACCTTCTGGTAGAGCTATATAAGTAGCAGGGGGTTTAGGCTGGTTGGTGTTTGATTTGTCATATCTAAACCAGCATCTGGTAGCCTGATGGTTATCCTTTTTGCATATCTGACATGGTTGGTCGAACTTCTTTGGACCAGGCTGATTGCGACGCTGGAAGTTGTTATTCTGCATATGCTGAAATCCACGGTTCTGCTGATTGTTGTTGCGTGCACCAGATTTGCTAGAGGACGCTGTGTTTGTATTTGCAACATTGGCAATAGGTTGTTGAATAGAAGACAACTTTTTTTCAAGCCGCATATCAAAACTCAGAAGGTGAGAATAGAATGTTTCCATCTACATATCCTCATGGGTTCCCAGTGTAGTGACAATGGGATCATAGACCCATTCCGATCCATTGCGATCGATTGCATTTTTCTCATCATCAGTGGTAGCATACCCTGATGCTGCAAGCTGATCAAACAGATTCTTAGCATCATTCAAAATTTATTTTAAAGACTTGTTACCTTTGTTCAGAGAGTGTAGTTGTTTCTTCAAGTTCATCAGATGAACCTTTGTTTTGGGAACAAAATAAGCTTCAAGTTTGTCCCAAACTTGTTTGGCAGTATCCAGATTTCTGACATGGCAAAGGACTTCTGGAGTTAATGTTGAATTTAGCTTGACCAACTAACTAGAAATCATGCAACTCATTTCTCTGTAGTCAGGTTGACGGCTTGGGAATTTGGTAGTGTTCTTGGTGGTATTTCTTCAGTCCCATTAATGAAACCTTGTAATCCATATCCTTTGAGGATAGGTTTGAACAGAGTTTTCCAAAGAGAATAGTTGGTTTCAGTGAGTTTGAGGGTGACAAGGTGATGGATCTGAATGTTTCTTAGGTTATTGGCATTGGAATTGGAATGGCTGTTGTTGTTGTTGTCTCCTGACATTGTGTTTGTAGGTTTTTTTTTTTTTTTTTTTTTTTTTTGGAAGCGTAGATAGAATCGTAGGCTGATACCAAGTTAGAACTTGATATTTGGTGAATATCTTCCACGCTTAAAGTGTGGAGATATGAGAGATATTTATATTGATGAAATCTTTGCAATGCGATTTACAATTCTTATTCTGAGACTCAATCAAATAAAGACTTTAACAAATTCAAAACTGAACGTAAAGATAGCCTAACATCTCTTCCTTGTTACTTGTTCCTCTGACTCTCTCTTTGAGACTCAGTTTCAGAGTCAATGCTATAATGGTTAACAAAAACCATATAAACTCAATTTTGTGTTCCAACATACCAAATTTTGCCTTCTCTGCTTTTTGATAGGAAAAATCATGGTCGTAAATGATGGATTCATAGTGCCTGTGTACATAAAATAGCTGCTCCATTAAATTTTCCCAAATCTGCAGTAACCTAATGAGTAAAAGAAGCACTATATTTCAGCATGACAACCAAAATGAAAGCTATAAGACCCAATCTACCGACCTTGTTCAATTTTATAAAGTGAAACTACAAACTCAATAAATGGAACAGCTTTGATTTGATATATGAATGAAAAAAAGAATACACATTTGAATTTCCTTGGAGCTGTCTGAAACACCATGAAATACCTTGGAGAGGGGTATCAGTCTTTTCATGTTGAATCAGTCAACTGGATCAGAGCCCTTCTTCAGATTAATTACTTATTAAATCCCAAAATCTTAAATGTTTCCTTCAGATTCAACTGCAGGAATGGTGAACTTACCATGGGATATTGTATCAGAAATCCTTGTTTGGTTGCCTGCAAAGTCAATCGCACGATTCAGGTGTGAAAACAAAGCGTGGTGCAATATATAAAAAAACCCTGAATTTCTTAAAACACAATATAAACATGCTGTTGAGCTGAACAGAATTAGTCTCCTGTTTCATAATTACGACGGTATATATACCTTTAGTTATGATCCATCATCGTCTGCATGTGAGAGCTCTGGTCATGTAGAGTTCCCTGTTGAATCTTATAACAGGGAATTGAGGTTTTTGGATATTGTAATGGCTTGGTTTGTTAAGGCGTATTAACAGGGAACTCATTCTTTGGATAGTGACTAACGGTGTCAGCAGTTACGAAATTCAGCAACTAGATCGGGAATACCTAATTTGTGTTCAAGAATATGGAATAAGTTGAACCCATTGACTTTCAAAGTTGTATGTATGGCACAGTTTTTATGATAACTGGTGTGGGTTACACTAGATCGGAATTCATTCTTCTCTTTGATTTTGAGAAAGAATATGAATAAGTTGCGACACCTGATGTGAGGATTTAATAACCAGGTTGTTTGTAGGAGGATCTCTTTGGTTTCTTAACAAAAGATATCACGTTAATTTTTTTTTTATCCAGAAGATCCCATATTAATTAAATAATTAATTATTAAAGATTTATATGTAATAGCATAATTAATTATTAAAGATTTATATTGTTCAATTAAATGCAAGATTAATTAAAGATTTTTAAAGATTTATATGTAATTTATATTAAAGATTTATATGTAATAGCATAATTAATTATTAAAGATTTTGTATATATGTAATCGAAAACGTTAAGAATTAGATGTGATTTTTAACCATTTTAGTATAAAATGTATGTTTACAGGCAAGAGTGATATTTCAATCTAAACTAAGATATTTTGTTCATCAAAATCCTTTGCAGATCACAAATGGGTAGAACAAAACCATGTCTTTTCATTATTCTTCTAACGATTATTCTACAGCTAAACTCAACCATCGCACTGAATCCCAAAGGGTTTACTTTGCGGATGATTCACAAAGACTCTGAAGAATCACCCCTTTACAACCCTCTTGATCATTTGATGACACCAGAGGAAAGATTTCAAACCCTCATCGACCAATCCAGAGCTCGAGCACGATACATTGCTTCACAAATAAATCCTGATGTTGTTGTGCGGGTGTTTTACGATAAAGAAGCATTTCACCACGCTGCATATGTACGTATAGGTACATTTCCTGGTTATCCAGGATTCATGAAATACTATTTATTGGTTGATTCAGGTAGTGACCTTACTTAATTCAATCACGAAGGTGCGACACAAGCTTTCCATCAAGATTCTCCTCTTTATCCCTGGAAGGAGTCACAATCATTTCGTGTTGTTCGTTGTGGGAGTACTAGTGCTGACTGCAGAGAATGCAGTGGAACGGGCGCATGTATTTACAAAGAATCTTATGTGGATTCTCAAGTTACATCTGGTGTTTATGCCATGGAAATTTTCACTTTTAGCTCAAGAACTAGCACTAGCAGCCTTGAAAGTTTTCAACTATTAATGGGCTGTGGTTTACGCCAAGAAAATTTTAACCTGGGTAATAACGGCAATAGAAATGTTATCGCAGGAATCCTTGGTTTAGGAAGAGGTCCACACTCTTTGTAACCCAGTTAGGTCCTCGTGGAGGTAATTTTTCCTACTGCTTTGAGAAATATGGCCGGGAAACACATTATTAAGTTTTTGGTGAAGATGCCACAATTGGAGGCGGCCAAGTTCGCAGTACTCCCTTTGCACGAACCAACTTTAATACATCGTTTTATTACTTGACTCTTGAGGGTATCAGCGTGGGCGGTTCTAGATTGCAAATTCCAATAACAGAATTTGAGATTAACCACAGGGATGAAACTGGCGGTTTCATCATAGATTCGGGGGCTCCAATGACCACCATGTATAAAAACATTTATGGTAGAGTCAAAAATTATTTAGAGGGATATTTTTGGAATTATAATAGAATGCTTCCTGCAGGATTTAGCCGAGGCAGGCTTTGTTTCAAAATTAAACCTGGACAAGAGTATACAAAACCCAGCGTAATATTTCATTTTCAACAGTCTGATTATAATGTTTCAGAGTCGGAGGTTTGGTATGAGGATGAAGGAAATGTTTGTTTAGCTATGACGAAATCGGATTCTAATAAGCCGGCTGTGATTTTCGGAGCATTTCAACAGGTTAATAAGAGGATTTTGTATGATAATGAGGCTTTGCGGCTCTCATTTGCTGATGAGATCTGCGGAGGAGGTCGGTGAACTCACAGTTTAAGGCGTTTTAGCGAGCCATATGTTCTTCTAATAATGAATAAATAATACATGTTCATCTTACCATCATATATATTGTTTGGAAATTATTTTATTTCTTAAGCCCTCTGCTAATCGGGGGCGGAACTACACAAGGGAAAAAGACAAAAAAAAAATAATATTTTCTCATACCGTATTTTGAGCCAGGGATAAGAAAAGGCTTAAGCCAGGGATAAGAAAAGGCTCTAGCCCACCGATAACCAATGTCTAGTTCGGCCACTGCTGCCAATAATGCGACTTCTCTACCGAAATATGAACAGTAGTTAATTTTCATGGAAACTTCTTGAACCAACAAATTACAGGAAGATAAATCCTTTACTCCTCCCTGTTTCTGGCGCCAAAAATGTAGTTACAGGATTTCCCACAACACACCCCCTATAATATTTTGTAGATCTAAATATATTTCATAATCAAAATAAAGATTAAAGGCTAAAATTGTAAAATGGACACAAGGATTTTTTTACATGGTTCGATCAATGTGATCTACATTCCATGGTTCTTCACTATGATTGTTGAGGTTACATTTGTATTACATTTACAACTCCATTAATGGATATTTTGTATTTTCTAATTATTTGGGGAAGAAGATGATAAAAAAAATAAATCCTCTCAAAAATATCTCTCTCTAAAATAATATCTTTCTTTTCTTTTCAAAATTATCCCCCATTCTCTCTCCTTCTCTCTCTTTATATAGGTGTTTATCTAGTGGTGTGACTAATCTAATCTTTATTTTGGATCTGGTTTTGCGAGATTCGCAGGCTTACAAATGTTAATTTCAAACATCCTAAATTTCGCCAGATCATCACACACTTTTCTCAGGTTTAGTTATCGTCATATGTTATGTCATTTATGAAATAACTCTGCACGGTTCGCAATGTTATTCTTTGAAGATTCCATAAAGTGTGTTGTTATTGCGATATTCCATCCTACCGCCTTGCATCCGGGCTTCTAGCCATGCTGCGGATAATGCTTGCCAATAAGTTTCAGCCATGTTGCGATACGGCGTAAGTGCCTATCCATCCAAACCGTTAGGCCATTATGCACATGTCACATCAACCCAGTCTGCCAAAGACATGATTGAATCGGGAGGCATGGAAAGACAAAGTTTCATGGGAATAATTCAAGAGGCATGCAAAGGCAGTTTCATACGAGAATTTAACATGGAGGCATGAATGAGTAGTTAATGCCATTTAAGTTTATATTGTAATTAGGTATTCAATTGTATAAATAGAAATGTAATTGTGAACAAGGGGAGAAAAGGAGAGAGAAAAAGGACTTAATTTATTATCAATAAAACACCACCCGAAGGGGATTCACCCGTGGATGTAGGCAAACCACGCCAGAACCACGTTAAATCCATGTGTCTGTCATTCTGATTATTTCCTGTTGTTAGCCCTGTTTTCATCAACAACACCAAAATCATCGTGTTTAGTGCCTCGAAATATTTACGGGTGTAAACAAATACGAATTTGAGCGCCGTCAGCGCTCTGCTAAGTGCATAACAATTCGCTGAAGCGCCAAACTCATTCGCCTAAAGCGTCAACGTAGAAAGTACAACGGAATATGGATACTCGGGCACTAGGCCTACGCTTGCTCGGGGCGTTCGCCTTTTACAACATAGCGTGGAGATATAATTCTAGACTTTTATTAGATTATAATTAGTAGGACTAGCACTGTACAACGGGCCGGGCCATGCCAGACTGTCTCTCCCATTTATTTTAGACCTGGCCTGATCCTAAGGTGACCACAAAGTTCAAAGGGCACGGATGGACCGGGTAATGCTAGTAATTAATGTTTTGTGCATTACCAGCCCACGACCCATCAAAATATTCGGGTAGGCAGACCTGCTAAGACCAGGAGTTTTGATGATTATTAATATTAATACATGCCAAATCTAAATAGTATACACACCAGTGCTTTAGTAGTTAACAATAACATTTGTATCTTAATACATTAAAATTTTCGATAAATTAATATGGGACCGGAAAAAAATTATTATTTTTAGCGAAGTTATTAATTTTATCGAGTTAAAATTTGCTTTGTACAAGCTAGTTGGGATCTGGAGAATTTTTATTATTTTAGCGAAAGTAATTAATTTATCGAAGTTCACCGTATATGTAAACACATGATATCGTGCTTGTAAAAAAACTATGACAAAGCTTAAACAAGAATCGGACAGGCAGGCTAGCTAGACAATTTTTTTTTAATAAAACTCAAAGTTGTCACTTAAAATAATCGGGCAGACAGACGATCCCACGATAGGTTGACGAGCCCATGGACTCTTCGGACTTCGGGCGACACATACAGCCACATGACTCAAGGTATTTTGTACACCCTTGAGCGGGACTAATGTTCTTGAACAAACTCATGCTGGGTTTGGATCTCTAGAATTGAGAGTAAGTATATTCCAAAAGTCATGAAAAAATAATTGGAAAAATTATTTTTAACAGTTCTTAGTTTATCAGCAAAACATAACAGAAAATATTAAGGGTATCTGGATTTTATATTATGAAAAAAATCTTATATTTTCTAAAATATTAAATGTTTTATTAAAGAAAAAATATGTAAGATAAGAAGAAGTTAGAACTAATTATGGAAAAGATACCGAGAAAATTAGAATAAATATTTCCATAAATACGTGTGTTTTAAAGATTTTCAGCGGATCCCTATCTCCCTCTTCCCTACACCCTCATGTCCCTCCCTACAATATATTTGACACGTGTCTCTCTGTAGTTCCATAATTTGGCGGTCGAAGATATCATTATCTTACTAATATAAAGAAAAGAGGTAATCGTTTGGTGAAGCCTTATTTTGGTGAAGCCTTTTCACATGACAATAATACCAGCGAGATTGGGGTATACCCAAACAATTGGGGTATACCCAATGAGACGGGACATGTGTCATTATTAAAAAATGTGATTTACTTTAATACCCTTGAACTAATTAAATTTTCAAAATAAACTCATTTCTTAATTTCATTAACCCTAAAATTAAAAAAAAACTAACCAACTCTTAATCTTCTCTTCTTTCTTCATCTTCATCTTCCATCAACCAAAGCCATATAAAAATCTTCAACTTGATTTTTCAAAAAATTATTGTTGCCAATGAATGAAAAGACTATAAATGATGTTTAAACTCAAACCCATCATTGTGTTGATTTGATTGTTATATTAGGTTAGAAATCGAAAATTATGATTCTGTGTTTTTGGCCGGCAAGGTCGTAGCATGCATATCTTGGTTGAGCTTTTCATAATACCATGGCGCACCGTAAATTTTTTTCAGGCGGGGTGTTTTTGAAGACTTTGTTGAAGCTTATCTGTGGGGCGGGTATTTTTGAATACCTTGCCTACAAAAAAACAGCCTAAGGGTATTTTTGAATACCTTGTCCGCCGATAAATTTTATGTCATCTCCATGTCAAAAACAAAAATTAAGGTTTATTCGTACGATGAAGATCATCTTGACCACTTTTGGCTTCGAGGGTCAACGATGAAGACTTGCTGATTTTTCATACTTTGAACTGAAAGTGTTGATTTATTCTTTGATTTTGAGTATGATTTCATATAACACATTCACAATCCCCTTTTTAGAAGTATTTCGATTGTGTGCTTCATTTTCGTTGCAAGAGATATTCTCAAAAAAAAAAAATCATCAAAAATCATCCCACAAAAGTTCAATCAAAAACAAAATTTCATAACTTAAAATTCATAAGTTTTAATCTATTCAATCAATTTAAACTTAATTAATTAATCTAATCAAAATTTTAGGTTAATTAAACGAGGGCAATTTTGCCATTTTGAAAATATTTGGTTAAGGGTGACCTCTTTTACTTCAAATGACCCTATTTTGTCTCATTGGGTATACCCCAATTAGTTTGGGTATACCCCAATCTCGCCAGGCAATAATACTCATATATACTAAGTTTTTAGTTAATATTTGTATATTTACAGGAATGCCATTGTTTTAAAAATAAATTAAAAAAACATAAAACTTAGATATCTTTAAAAATACACATCATATTTTTGCAAATTAATATATTTGGAAAGCTCTTTAAATTATCTACGTAATAATGAGTACAAACAAGGATATTGAAAAAAAATTAAGATTTTTTTCCCCCATTATTATCAAATTTGGTGTTGTTAAAAGAATTCAATTCAAGAATGTGCATCGCATGTGGCCTTACTAGTTTAGAGAAATGATAGCCGCAAAATTAGATGCTAATTCTATTAAGAGTCAAACGCAAATGTACCTTTGTGATAAATCAATTTTTTTGGGTTCCAATATAGAATTTTAAAGGTGGAATTTATGGGTCCAGGGGATTTGGTAGAATTACATTTTCCTCTGTATGTTTGGTTGCCCGAATCCTTGGAATCACGTTTCCTACGGGATTCAGTTTTCCAGCAAATCCCTCATATGAAGTCCGAACCCTCCCCCTAAGATTTGCTGGGAAACTTACCAAGGGATTTATGGACCCATTTTTTTTAAACTCTAAATCCCATATGTATGCAATTTTAAGATTTAAGGGTAATGTCAAACATTACAAGACTTTAATACAAAAGAACTCTATAAATTTTAAGATTTTTAAATTTTTTAATTGAATTACCAAACACACAAGGACTTTTTGTACATGATTCCCGAGTTGTTGATGGTGGTTTTTTTTTTTTTTAACAAGGGGTAAAATCGTAAAACCCCATGACCTAGTGTTACCCGCAACACATTAACTAAGAGCATTTAACTTTCAGTGTAAATAATTAATAGGGGGTATTTTTTCAAAATACCGGATTAGGGCTTCGATACGAACCTAATTCCAAAACCAAGCCGCACATCATGCACCATGGCAACAATGCCAAACCAATAAGCACACTGCGCACTATGGCAACAATGCCAAACCAAGCCGCACATCGCACCATAAGCAACAATGCCAAAACCAAGCCCGCACACTCTGCGCACCACCATGGCAACAATGCCAAACCAAGCCGCATAATGCGCACCATGGCAACGGAAGGTGCGGGAACCACGCTGATATCTGCGTATTCATGGCAATAATGCAAAACCAAGCGCACTATGTGCACCGACAACGACGCTAAAACCAAGCCGACATCTGCGGCATCATGGTAGCGATGCCAAAACCAAGCCGCACACTGCGCACCATGGCAAAGACGCCAAACCAGCCGCATTGCTAACGCTTTCCCTTGGCAATGACGCCAAAACCAAACTACATATCGCACTCATTGGCAACCATGCAAATATAGCGTCCTGTGCTTGCAAACGCGTAACCAGGGTCCAACATTGCGCGACGTGCTACTGGCACATGCCAACATCGCATTACAAGCCATATTTCCAAGCGCTATGCCATTGGCACATGCTAAATATAGCGCCTAAACGCCAAACATGCACCAGTCAACATGGCGTCGTGCCATTGGCACATGCCAAACACGCATCACAAGCCATATATCCAATGCGTATGCCATTGGCACATGCCAAATATAGCGCCCTTAGCTTACAAACCATGCAACCTAGGCCAAGTCAGCCACATGCCATTAGCACATGCCAACATGCTCGCCAGTAGCTTTTCCTACCAAGGCCGCAGCCCTAACTGCCACGCATGCCATTGGCACATGCCAACATGCTCGCTGGTAGCTTTTCTTACTAAGGACACGGTCTATAATCTGGGCCATCACATGCCATTGCACATGCCAACATGCTGTTGTGCTTTTCTTACCAAGGCCACGGCCTAACTTGGCCACCCATGCCAACATGATCAGCTGGTAGCTTTTCACCCCAAGGCCACGGCCTAATTCGTACGCATGCCATTGGCACATGCCAACATGCTCGCCGGTAGCTTTTTCACTAAAGACGGCCCTAACTACTATCAAAAGATGCCATTGGCACATGCCAAACACACACGCCTGGTAGCCTAACTGCAAACCGTGCAACCTACCTCCAGGAATTATGACATGCCATTGGCACATGCCAAACACACAGCTTAACTCTAACTTGCAAACCGTGCAACCTACCACCAGCATCCACATGCCACACACCACTAGTGACTCCTAGCATTGCCACTTACACTCAACGCAACCTACCACCAAGGGCATTAGCACATGCCATTGGCACATGCCAAACACACCGCAATGGTAGCCTAACTTGCAAACTTTGCAACCTACCTCCAAGGAGCATTAGCACATGCCGTTGGGCACATGCCAACACACACGCTGTGTGCTTCTAACTTGCAAACCGTGCAACCTACCACCAAAGCAGCATTTCACATGCCGGTAACACATGATGCCACATACTGCGCCACTAGCGACTCTGCATTGCCACTTACACTCAACGATACAACCTACCACCAAGGCATTAAGCATGCCATTGGCACATGCCACGACGCCCACTAGCAGCCTCTGACAACCGCTTCGCTCGAAGTACAACCCGCAACAAGGGCATTAGCACATACCAATGGCACATGCCACACGCGCCCACTAGTACGGTATCACTTGCACTCAAGGTGCAACTAACGATATCAACACAAATCAGATGCTTTCTGGGTTTTGGTTTGCGTGATCCGCGACTTACGGCAGTACACTTAAACCACATTAAGAAAGTGAAAAGGAATAAAGCGGTCAAATAAATGAGGAAATAATGGTAAAAACATTTTCACCCCATTAACACCATGCGTGCTACCACCTCCTCCCATTATTTCACCCTTTACTCTCTTCCTTCATGAGGACGAGAGTACGTTTCAATCCTAGGATTGTATAAATGGGTCTTACCTATTTCCACCAAATAACAACAAGTCTTCGGGAGAAAAATACAAAACTCTCTTCGTAAAAGGCAACTTTGCAAGCTATCCAAAAAGTTTTCATCTCTCGTGTGCTTCCTAAGCTTTCACTGATACAAGTCGAGACACTACTCTCCTGCACTATTCTGGCCTCAACACCTTTGCTTCCTCCCCAAATCAACCCTTCTCCTCCACTTGGACCGGGCTAAGTCTCTAACGACCATTTCTTGGTTTAGGCCGACTTGTAAGCAGATTGATCTCTCAAATCTATAAAGTGCTCACGTGCAGCACATTTGTTTAGGTTTAAACCAGTTTCTCACTCACCTACCGAATTTACTCGGGAAATCGGCGAAACGATTTTCACCCATAAACAATTGGCGACCACGTGGAGGGATTGATCCATCGGCCTCAATGTCGACTGCTGATCTCGTTCTTCGACCCGATGTCAAGATCATGGGGACTTGCAAAGATGTTACCACTCGATCCGACTCAACAACCAAGACGACCTTGCCATTGCAAAAACTACACGAAAAACCGAGACCCGCCAAGATGCCACGCAATATTGGTACTTGCGACTTGATCCACTCAACTACCAGACGACCCGGTTAACAGTTGCAAAAACTACGAGAAAATCTGGGGACTCGTTGAAGATGCTACTATGATTGTACTTGCGACTCAAAGATGACTCAATCCCGGGATAACCCTAAGTTATCGAGTTGTTTAAACTACACCGAAAAATCAAACTTTACTAAGATGCTATCAAAGAATGGGGACTAATTGGCGATGCTAACAGCAAAGCGCCTTGCTACCAGACAAAGCCTCCTTTTACTTGGAGAGGTGTTGTTTGTCAAGTGAGTAAATTTAGATTGGGCAAGATATACGATCTGGGTTTTAGGTTCTTAATAAACCGCCATACTATTGCGTCTTGTGCCTATTGCAGTACACACTTTCATAAAAGTAATATTCCTTTCCCAAAACATAATCGGTTATATTATCAAAACCATTCATCCCAAAATAATCCAATAACCTCAAAAGCTAACATTTATCTATCAACCCAAGAAATCCCGGAAGATAAAAACCATGCAAACCGGAGGCACTTTGTTTGCCTTTCAAAGAAAAAAAATTCACCTACATACATAACTACTTTGCAATAATAACAATTACACTGCCACTATTATAGAAGTTACTACAAAGTGACATTTGAAGAATTATTTATGATGAAGTATTTCCACAAGTTTATGAAAGGTATACCTATGGCTACTAGTTTACCAAGACAAGAAAACAATAAAACAAATTGAAAGAGAAAACCAGATACAAATGATATATGCTTGCCCACTTTTTGTCACTACACCTACCGCTAACACCATGACGTGATAACAAAGATACTAGGTAAAGGGAGCCAAACCCATTTCATAAGCATAACACTTTTGAATTTGAATAAGGAAAGGATTTCCTGTTTGAGCTACGTATGGGAAGAGGCAACTGGGCCCACAGGAACAAGTCCAAGCCACGCCAAGACAGCACCGTGCCAAGCCAATGGTCCACACCATACCGAAATCCAAGCCAGCGTCCACACCAAGTCAGCGCCCATTCCAAGACGATCCAGCGCCTACCAGACGCGTTTCGCGGATGCGCCTACTTGACACGCTTGCCAGACGCGCATGCCAGCGCTTGCCAGAAGTGCTTTCCAGAAGTGCTTGCCAGACGCGCTTACCAGGCACACATGCCGCACACGCATGCCAGCCGCAGTACCACACTTTGTGCTAACAGTTTGCATCCTTCTAGCGCTAACATCTTGCGCCCTTCCAGCCATCGTCCTCAGCCCTTGAACCAACGCCATGGCTCCGGACGTCCGTGATCAAAACCATGTCATCTCCGCACGATACACTTACGATCACCGAGATCCGAGCCACGCCGCCACACTCCTCATATCAAGGAACATAGTCACGACCCGGCCTAATCTTCGTAGTCATGGACACCTTTTAATCCATCTCGCCAAAACTCGTGATCATGGACAGGTTGTTTCCGCTTACGCATCCAGCCAATCCTTTTTACTTCTACGAAGCCCATAGAACATCGATCAACCTACTTTGTTACTACGACAATGTAGTTTCTCCTGATACATCTCCTACCAAGAACCGTTGCCCCTCATTCGCTGGGATACTTCAGCTAGTAGCTTCAATCGCAGCAAGAATTACTACAAAGATGAACACGTAAACCATACTTGAGGACTGAAGATATACATGGATCCACTTCACTCGTCAAAGCTCCGTACACGGCCTACCAAAAATCACCTACAACAAGGTCCTCTACTCTTCAAGGAAAGTGGGCGCAAGAACAACACCTCTCGTTTAAAAGACGCCTTCAACACTTTACGAGGCCGCGGAGAGATCCAGAAACTGCACTATCCGCATTATGTCGTCATGTACTTCGAGCATCCCAAATGTCACATCGAAGAGTACGATAGGCTTATATCAAATCCACGTGGAGTGGGGATTCAAGGCGATATAATGAAAGTAGGTCATGCATGGGGACTACCGGCAGAGATGCTTTCACTCCCAACAACCAGTTATTACTGATTTCAACATCATCACTATCGAGGTTTTACGAGCCGCGGGAATTTCTCAACATGAATCCGTACATGTGCAAGAAAACTCCAAAAGCACGCAGGAAAGGTTACATTCACGTATTCATCCATTCCATCATATCAAACCAAGTATGACCAGGACTTCTACCGCATCCCATTTCGTAAGATAGAGCCCTAAATCGAAGCGTCCTCAAAGTCTGCAGCAGCCAATAAGGACGGATTCGAAGGAAGGGGAACGACTAGGTCATCCTCGTATAACGATGTGACGCATGCTCCAACAGGATATCTCTACACAAAAGGGAAATTTTCCATTTATACAACAAGCGGCGGTAAAGTGTCGACAGTCCACAAAGAAGAAGAAAACATACTGGCATGATTTTCTTAACCCAAATAACCTTTGTTGGGATGCTTTGCAAGAGCGACTGCGCTTCATCCCGGAGAACCTGATCAAGTTAGAAGCACTATAACAAAAACATACATGGATCATTCTTAAAAAGTGATCTTAAGTATTGGTTGTCTCAGGATCTTTCGGTATAATCTAAAGGGTGATCCATAGATAACAAGTCTTAAAATGAAAAGTGTGGTCTTACCCTATGCAAAGAACATAAAAGTTTGGAAAAGTTGAGATCTAAAGACAAGGTTTTTAAAAGACAAGGTTTTAAAAGTTGTGATCTTTCCTAAGTTTTTCAAACCCAAATATACCCTATAAAAACGAAGATATTCCATTCCATTTCTTTACCTAATTCAAATTCAAAAAGCGATATAAAAAGGAAGCAAAGTCCTGAATTAAATTTATTCCATGTCCAATTAAATTTATTCCATGTCCAGCAATCAAGTACACATTTCCTCGCAGGTCTTGCTAGACCGCATCAAAGTAAACATTTGAACGACCTGTGTCAATCTGTGAGCCTATCAATTTAGAGACTAAACATACGGATTTGAGTTCATTACATGAATAATAGTTTTATTATAAACTGTAAATGCAATTTCAGTTGCGAATTCTATTCCAAAAGGGGAAATCTAGGTCATCAACCAAATGAATGATAAAAAACTTCACCAACAATCATTACACAAAGCTCGTGTACCAAACAACCTGTGATGATTCACTCAACATATCTGAAATTCCCATATTTTCCCTTATTTTACACAAGATTGAAACAAAAAAATTCTCATATGAATACATATAACCCGACTGAGCTTTCTTTGAATAATAATAGATACGAAAATCCAAGTTAAACTTAATTTTACCTCATCCTTATATGAAACTTGAGCCTACTGAGTGTTGAAAGTGAATTTCAGGTTTGACATATGTGCATGCTTCTACAATGATTGTATGAGCTAAATCGTGACAAGAGGAATGAATACGAGATAATAGTAGACAAAGAAGTACCTAAAGCATATTTGCATGAGATCGCTTCCACCCTCGGGCATAGAAACAAACGTAAAGAGAAGACCAAGCTCAACTGTGCAACCACTCCTTAAGCTCTTCTTCATCCATTATAACAATCGACTCTAGTTTACCCCATTCTAGGACAAAAGTGGCCTTTGATAAGATTTCATCACAATAGTGAAGTACCTAATGCGAGAGTTAAGGTGGATATTTTGATTTTAACCTATAAGGAAAAGAAAATCGGACTTTACGCACCATATTCACATATAGTTCCGAATTGAACTCAGACCAGAAGCCGAAATAAGATTAATAAATACTTCAATTTTACTGGAAGATCTTGTCCAAATAAACGAGACATAAAGTTAAACATTAAAGACAACAGATGATAAATCAAAACAGAGAAGAAAGGTGACAATCAACAAAGATCAAGAAACCAAAGGAAAAACATCAAACCACTGACAATGACTACATCAAAGCAATAAGAAACAACAAAAATGCATTAAACCACCTGGTTTGGTAAAATTGTTGAAAAAAAAAATCGAGAACAAAGAATACAAGGACATAACTTTACTATTCTTTTTCACCAAGAAATGCCAAACCAATTTCAAGATGATAGTTACTCTTTTCACCAGAAAAAGCGGAACACACTAAGGAATTGATGCTAGAATGAAGAAGGTAGGGCATCGTCATGTTCCGCCTCAATAAAAAAGAAAACAAAAAGGTCAAACATCGTAAGGAGATAACAAATCTCATCAGACTGCTTTGGAGTAACCTCAAAACCAACAAGGCTCCGCACAAGAGAGTTGAGATAAGAAACACAAAATTAATAGCACCCACTTACTTGGCTAGGAAACTAATTTTACCCAAAAGATAGTTTCCTTTAAAACCAACACAAGTAAACCATGTTCAGTATCGGTGGCATGTATTGCATCCTCCTTTGTCTAAGGACCTAATCGAGTTTACCCAATATCCTGCATATCCATCGAGTGGACATGTTTCAATCTTTAAGATATAAGCAACCCGAAAAACACTACCTTTTTTATGATCTCACCATGATGTTCAAACGTGTCTCGTACGGATCCTCGATTACGTTCTTGACAAATTCGTTGGTACACGGCCCAGATCATGAACCCCACTAAGGTCTTACATTCCAAATCATTGGTATACAGCCCGTGGGGAAGCACATTTGCTTTAGTCTGTAAATATTTCACACGAGCTACATACATTGATCATGTAAGCAGAGAAAAAAATTAACCTGATTAAGATACAAAACAATCTAGTCATTTTATACCAGATATCGATACATGTTAAAAATTGAGTACAAAAACTCATTTTTTTCAGGAAATGGACAGTTAATGGACATGTAAGCTAACCGAGTTCACCAATCATAAGGGATGAAATCAATATTAGATTACCTAACCTAAATGAGATACGCAAGCAATTAAGTGGCTAGGCATCCACTTTAATGTTCCTAAATCGAAATATCTTAACCTCGGGAAAGGGAAAAATAATTACCTGCGAGAGGAAGACAAAGTATCGAGAATGCTTAGGGTCTGCCTACTTTGCAATTGGAGCATTCTTGTCTAGCTTAAATTTAGGCCTCGACGGCTTCTCCCTAGAATACTCAAGACAAGTATTATTATGATACTTAACAAATGCAAAGCACGGTTGCGGCTATAGTTGTATGGATCCACAGGTAACAAGCAATTAAAATCATTAATTCGATGAGCAGAATCCCAAGCTCCTCAAAATACCCATCCGGGTAATAATCACTGTTATGAACAAACTAGCGAAAGTGAGTTTAGCAGAGTTGATGGTTCTATAATCACATTCCTCAAGTGGCACAGAACTGAAGTATGAAAAAACCTCACAAAATATAAAAAGTTCATCACAAGAAAGAAACTTAACTAGCATGAAAAAAGCCTCACAAAATCAAGTAAAACGACAAAGTGAGTTTTAATTGGGGGTGTTTCAAACTCCTTTTTTAGTGTAGTTGACACTCAAGATTACCATTTTTGATTGTTTATTTAGAAAATTTTACGAGCTTAGCATTGTAATGTCATTCCAGAAAATCCGAGTCAAAGACACAATACCGCTAAGACTACAATTAGAATCAAACAAATGTATATACAACCTCAAATAATTCCATTCACTTCACTAACACATGTAAGTACCTACCTCTCCCTGCTAATAGCCTCAAATAGTGGTGTTGGAAAACACTATGCAAACTCTTAAATTTCCAGCTCATAGAAATTGAACAAACTTGATGTACAAACTCACTAAAAGTATTAAGTTATTAAAATTGTCAAAATGAATTTAATAACTACTGCAAATATCACTCAGGCCTATATAAAAGCAGAAATTTTAACTGGAGGGAAGCCCATAAACTCACATTCACAAGAGTATTAAGTTGATATAACCTTGTGGATCAAAGATCTCCCCAACCAACCTTGTTAAATTTTGAGTACTTGTTTCCCATCTACAACTTAACAAGAACAAATCATATAAGAATAATAAATTAGAAACCTATTCTCATTCAATCTTTTTCTTCAATCAAAAGTCACTAATCAGAATTCAAACAAATCAAAGCATGAAAATTAACAAAAATCCGAAGTAAATTTTCAATTACCTTAGAAGCATTTCTAGATTTGCAACCCATGAGTTGGTTTCCCCTCTTTATAATTCTTCTTCCTCTTCAACTTCTTGTATTATTGGTACTTCCTCCATTTTTGAAAATACAATTTCTCAAACTCTCGACCTCGCACATTTAATCAAAATATTAGATTTTGATCCGATCGTTAGGGCAAGCAATCGTAATGTAATTAGAGGATTAGGGAGATATATTAAATCTAATTTCAAAACCCTAACCTTCGACATTCTAAATGAACTCAAAAATCAAATTTCTCCATTAAATCAAAGTATAAACACAATTACTACACAAAGTGAATCACAATATTGAAGAAGAAACTCGAAATTTTAAGGTGAAATCTTTCTTGATTTGGATCAAATGGCGATATCCTTCCCGGGTTTTAGTTTTTCTCGTGGGATTTTCGCGAGAGAAAAGGAGGTGGAGAGAGAAAAAATAGAATGAACTTTTAATGGACGATATTTTTTCTCCGTTTTTATTGTTATCGAAAGCTTGATCATTTGGGCCCTTGGTCAATAGCTAATTGGACTTTTTAGTGATCCTCCTTTGATCACTATTTAAGCAGTTTCAAAGATATAATAGTATGGGAGTAAATATCACAACTTTGTAACTTAAGTGATTTATTTGCTTCTAAGATCACAAACACGGAAATGTATGATCTCTAGTTGTAGCCATAAAGGTAAATAGACCTTGAGGAAAGTGTGATCTCTGATGATGTTATCTAAAGCATGTTTTGTTGTAGTGAAGATGATTCGAATCGCGTGACATGACAAAGAGAGAAATTCAACAAGAAGAACCTTTTCTCAAACGAGGGAGATGATGCAGTTGCGTTGGGTTTGAATACGGAACCTTTAAAAGGAAAGGAAGCAATGAGGACATAACGCTTCCCGATTTTTTTGGCATGAACGATGCCCTAATCGGAAGCCGCCATGAAGGAAAGGCAAATAATGAAACTTTGTTATCTCAGAGAGAAACACCCCTACTCCCTCCTTGTTCACACTGATCCCATCAAATCACGCCACTAAGCAGTCACGCTCATCTTCCCTACCTTGCGCCGGTCCCACCAGCTAGCACGCCTGCCCAAGTCACGCCAACTTCCCAATGACCAACCTTGTCACGTCGGCACACGCACGGCTTCCTGTACCTTGCACAAAGTCCCACCAGCCTAAACACGCCCGATTTCTAACTCAAGTCAACTTCTCAATGCCGCCTGGGCTTTCCATACTCCTCTCAATGATGCTGATTTCCCGATTCAGGCCACCCTCCCGATTTGAGCAAATCGCCGGAAGAGGCAAGGATTCCAAATCCTATTTATAAAAAGGTCATACAAGCCTCCTCAATTCTCTTTTACGGTTTGCTGTTAATGGTTTGTCACCATCTTATTCACCTGCAACAAAGCCCCCCTGCTCCGAGCTAGCGGGGACTTAATGTTGATGGTGGTTTTTAAACAAGGGGTAAAAATCAGAAAACCCATGACCTAGTGTTACCCGAACACATTAACTAAGAGCATTTAACCTGTCGGTGTAAATAATTAATAGGAGCCATTTTTCAAAATACCCAGTTAGGAGTTTTACGATACGTAACCTAATTCCAAAACCAAGTCCGCATCAAGGCAGACCATGCGCAACAATGCCAAACCAGCACTTTAATCGCGCACCATGGAAACAATGCCAAACCAAGCCGCTTTGCATTACGATTTATGGCAAATGCCAAACCAAAGCCGCAGATCAGCGCACCATGGCAACAACGCCAAAACAAGTCATCTTATAGCGACCATGGCAATAATCGTTTAACCACGCCAAGATATCGCGACCATGGCAACAATGCTAAAACCAAGCCGATCACAGCGCTTGACAACGACGCTAGTCCAAGCCGCACATCAGCAAGACCATGGCACCAGACGCTAAAACCAAGCGCACTGACCTAGCACCATGGCAAAGACGCCAAAACCAAGCCGCGACATCAAGACCATGGTAAATACCAAAACCAAACTACCTCTCGCCTCATTGGCAACCATGCCAAACTAAGCCGCATATGCCATTGGCACATGCCAAATATAGCGCCCTGAGCTTCTGCGAAACGTCGACTAGGTCAACATGGCCGCACGCATTCGCACATGCCAACACGTACCACAAGTCATATTTCCAAACCGCTATGCCATTGGCACATGCCAAATATAGCGCCCCTAGGCTTGCCAAACGTGCAACTAGGTCAACAGGCGTCGTGCCATTGGCACATGCCAACACGTACCACAAGCCTTATATCGCCAAGCTTGCCATTGGCACATGCCAAATATAGCGCCCTAGGCTTACAAACCATGCAACCTAGGCCAAGTCGCCACGCATGCCATTGGCACATGCTAACATGCTCATCGGTAGCTTTTCCTACTGCTGGCCACGCCCTGACGCACCCACGCATGCCATTGGGCACATGCCAACATGCTCGCCGGTAGTTCTTGCAAGGCGTACGGCCCTAACGGCCACGCATGCCATTGGCACATGCCAACATGCTCGGCCGGTAGCTTTCTTACCAAGGCCACGGCCCTAACGGCCCACGCATGCCATTGGCACATGCCAACATGTCACTGGTAAGCTTTTCTTACCAAGGCCATTGCCCCATGACCACGATGCCATTGGCACATGCCAACATGCTGCAGCTGGTAGCTTTTCTTACCAAAGGCACCAGCCTAACGGCCACGCATGCCATTGGCACATGCCAACATTCTCGCTGGTAGCTTTTTCTTACCAAAGCTACTTCGCCCACGGCTATGCATGCCATTGGCACATGCCAAACACACACGCTGATAGATTAACTTGCAAACCGCAACCTACCTCCAAGGCATTCTGCACATGTTAAACACACCGGTAGCCTTAACTTGCAAACCGTAACCTACCACCAAGGCATTCCCGCATATGCCACACACACCACTAGCAGCACTCGCATTGCCACTTACACTAACGTGCAAACTACCACCAGCGCATTCCGCATATGCCATTGGCACATGCCAAACACACTTGTTGGTAGCTAACTTGCAAACCTGCAACCTACCACCAAGGCATTCCGCACATGCCATTGGCACATGCCACACACGCCGCTCAGCAGCTCCTCGCATTGCCACTTACACTCAACGTACAACCTACCACCAAGGCATTCCTACGCATGCCATTGTACATGCCACGCACGCCACTAGTGGCTACGGCATTACCACTTCTGCGCCGAAGTACAACCGCACAAGGGCATTCCGCACATACCAATGGCACATGCCACACGCGCCACTAGCGCCGCCACTTGCACTCAAGGTGCAACCAACAGATATCAACAAAATCGGGGATCTTTGTGCTTTTGGTTTGGCGGTCCATGACTTAACAGCGTACACTACGCTCACATTAAGAAAGTGAAAAGGAATAAAGCGGTCAAATAAATGAGAAATAATGGTGAAAACATTTTCACCCATTAACACCATGCTGCTACCACCTCCTCCCATTATTTCACCCTTTACTCTCTTCCTTCATGAGGCCAGGTACGTTTCAATCTCGACTTGTATAAATAGGTCTTACCTATTTCCACTGCATAAACAAGTCTCGGTCGAGAAAAATACAAAACTCTCGAGAAAAGGCAACTTTGCAAGCTATCCAAAAAGCTTTCATCTCTTTGCAAGCTTCCTAAGCTTTCACTTTAAAATACAAGTCGAGACACTACTCTCCCTGCAGACCATTCGCCTCAACACCTTTCTTTGCTTCCTCCCCAAATCAACCTTCTCCTCCACTTTGTGACCGGTTAAGTCCTGAACGACCATTTCTTGGTTTAGGCCGGACTTGTCACAGTTGATCTCTCAAATCTATAAAGTGCTCACGTAGCACATTTGTTTAGGGTTTAAACCGCTTTCTCACTCACCTACTGGAATTTGCATCAAATCGGCAGTAAACGATTTTCACCCATAAACAATTGGCGACACGCCGGGAGGATTGATCTATCTACCACAATGTCGATCGTCGATCTCTTCTTCGACCTGATGTCAAGAGATTGTAGGGGACTTGTCAAGATGCTACCACTCGTCCGACTCAACAACCGAGACGACCGTTACAGTTGCAAAAACTACACGAAAAACTGGGACTCGTTGAAGATGCTACCAACTATTGGGTACTATACTTGATCCGACTTCAACTACGATTTACCGGTTACCAGTTGCAAAAACTACACGAGAAAACCTGGGACTCGTTGAAGATGCTGGGCACCGATTGGGGACTTGCGACTCGAAGACGACTCAACTGCCAGGACAACCCGTTATCGGTTGTTTAAACTACACCTTAAAACCTGGGACTGTCAAGACGTACTACAAAGAATTGGGGACTTAATTGGGATGCTACCGGCAAAGCCGCCGCTTACCAAAGAAAGCGCCTTTTACTTGGAGAGAGCGTGTTTGCAAGTGAGTAAATTTAGATTGGGCAAGATATACGATCTGCTTTTAGGTTCTTAATAAAACCGCCCATACTTCTTATGTCTTGTGCCTATTGCTAGCACACACTTTCATAAAAGCAATATTCCTTTCCCAAAACATAATCGATTATATTATCAAAACCATTCATCCCGAGAATAATCCAATAACCTCAAAAGCTAACATTTATCTATCAACCCAAGAAATCCAGAAGACAAAAACCATAAACCTGTGCACTTTGTTTGCCTTTCAAAGAAAAAAAATTCACCTACCCGTACATAACTACTTTGCACAATAACAATTACCCGCCACTATTAGCAGTGGTTACTACAAGACATTTGAAGAATTATTTATGATGAAGTATTTCCACAAGTTTATGAAAGGCATACCTATGGCTACGGTTTACACCAAGACAAGAAAACAATAAAACAAATTGAAAGAGAAACGGCTGGAGTACATATAGTGGGATATGCTTGCCCACTTTGTCACTACCGCCTACCGCTAACACCATGACGTGATAACAAAGATACTAGGTAAAAAGGGGAGCCAACCCATTTCATAAGCATAACACTTTGAATTTGAATAAGGAAAGGATTTCACAGTACATGATGGGAAGAGGCAACTGGCCCACAGAACAAGTCCAAGCCACGCCAAGACAGCACCGTGCCAAGCCAATGGTCCACACCATACCGAAATCCAAGCCAGGCGTCCACACAAGTCGGGGCCCACATTCCAAGACGATCCAAAGCGCCTACCCGGCACGCTGCTTTCAAGGATGCGCGCTACTTGACACGCTTGCCGTACGCGCATGCCAGCGCTGCTAAGTGCTTTCGGATGCTTGCGGGGACGCGCTTACTGTGCACACATGCCGCACACGCATGCCAGACGCAGTACCACACTTTGTGCTATGATTTGCATCCTTCTAGCGCTAATATCTTGCGCTTCCAAAGCATCATCCTCAACTTTCTTCAAACAAACGATGGCTCCAAAGACTTCAGGATCAAAACCATGTCATCTCTGCACGATACACTTACGATCACCAGATCCAGAGCCACTGCCGCCACACTCCTCATATCAAGGAACATAGTCACAGCCAGCCAATCTTCGTAGTCATGGACACCTTTTAATCCATCTCACTAAAACTCGTGATCATGGATGATTTGCTTCCGCTTTACGCGTCCACCAATCCTTTTACTTCTAATGAAGCCCATAGAACATCGAGTCAACCTACTTTGTTACCACGACAATGTAGTTTCTCCCGATTACATCTCCTACCAAGAACCGTTGCCCTCATTCGTTGATACTAGCCGAGCTTCACCGCAATAATGAATTACTACAAAGATGGAAACACGAAACCATACTTGAGGACGGAAGATACATGGGATCCCTTCACAACCGAAAGCTCAGAAGACACAACTTCTACCAAAAATCCTTACCCACAACAAGGTCCTCTACTCTTCAAGGGTGCGGCGCAAGAACAACATCACCTCTCTCGTTTAAAAAGACGCCTTCAACACTTTACGAGGCGCGGAGGATCCCGAGCCCGTACTATCCCGAGAATATGTCATCATGTAATTTCTCTGAGCATCCCAAAGGTCACGTCCAAGAGTACGATAGGCTTATATCAAATCCCGTGGAGTGGGGATTCAAGGCGATATAATGAAAGTAGGTCATGCATGGGGACTACCAACAGTGAGATGCTTTCCTCCCCCTCAACCAAAGTTATTACCGATTTCAACATCATCACTTATCGAGGTTTTACGAGCCGCGGGAATTTCTCAACATGAATCTGTGGAGCATGCGCACCGAAAACTCCAAAAGCACGCAGGAAGGGTTACATTCACGTATTCATCCATTCCATCATATCAAACCCAAGTATGACCTGGGACTTCTCGCCGCATCCCATTTCAGAAGATAGAGCCCTAAATCATCGTCCTCCAAAGTCCTCAGCGATCAATAAGGACGGATTCGAAGGAAGGGGAACGACTAGGTCATCCTCGTCGATAACAGTGACGATGCTCCAACAGGATATCTCTGCACAAAAGGGAAATTTTCCATTTATACAACAAGCGAGCGGTAAAGTGTGTACGACTGTCAAAAGAAGAAGAAACATACCTGCATGATTTTCTTAACCCAAATAACCTTGTTGGGATGCTCATGCAAGAGTCAGACCTCGCGCCTTCATCTGGAGAACCCTTGATTAGAAGCACTATAACAAAAACATACATGGATCATTCTTAAAAAGTGTGATCTAAGTATTGGTTGTCCTGTGATCTTTTCTTAAGATAATCTAAAGGGTGATCCATAGATAACAAGTCTTCTGCAATGAAAAAGTGTGGTCTTACCTATGCAAAGAACATAAAGTTTGGAAAAGTTGAGATCTAAAGACAAGGTTTTTAAAAGACAAGGTTTTAAAAAGTTGTGATCTTTCCTCTAAGTTTTCAACCCAAATATACCTATACAAACACAAGATATTCCATTCCATTTCTTTACCTCGTAATTCAAATTCAAAAAGCGATATAAAAAGGAAGCAAAGTCTCAATTAAATTTATTCCATGTCCGAATTAAATTTATTCCATGTCCGAATCAAGTACACATTTACGCGAGTCTTGCTACATCGATCAAAGTAAATACCGAACGACCAGATTTTCCAATCTCATTGAGTCTATCAATTAGAGACTAAACATACGGATTTGAGTTCATTACATGAATAATAGTTTTATTATAAACCTAAATGCAATTTCAAGTTGCTAATTCTATTCCAAAAGGGGAAATCTACCATCAACCAAATGAATAAAGAAAGGAAACTTCACCCAGCGTCATTACACAAGCCGTGTGTACCAAACAACCCGCGTATGATTCACTCAACATATTCGAAATTCCATATTTTCCCATATTTTACACAAGATTGAAACAAAAAAATTCTCATATGAATACATATAACCCGCAGATCTGGAGCTTTCTTTGAACAATAATAGATACTAAAATCCAAGTTAAACTTAATTTTACCTCATCCTTATATGAAACTTGAGCTACCGAGTGTTGAAAGTGAATTTCACGGTTTGACATATGTGCATGCTTCTACAATGATTGTATGAGCCAACGACAAGAGGAATGAATACAGATAATAGTATAGACAAAGAAGTACCTAAAGCATATTTGCATGAGATCGTTTCCCACCCTCGTGCATAGAAACAAACGTAGCGCAAGAGAAGACCAAGCTCAATCGCAACCCACTCCTTAAGCTCTTCTTCATCCATTAGCACAATCGACTCCGTTACCCCATTCCTAGGACAAAAGTGGCCTTTGATAAGATTTCATCACAATAGTGAAGTACCTAATGCAGAGTTAAAGGTGGATATTTTGATTAACCTATAAGGAAAAGAAAATCGACTTACGCACCATATTCACGAGTTAGAATTGAACTGAGACCCGGAAGTCAAATAAGATTAATAAATACTAATTTTACTGGAAGACCTTATTCTAAATAAGGTATATAAAGTTAAACACAAAGACAAATGACAAAAATCACAAACAGAGAAGAAAAAAAGGTGACAATCAACAAAGACTCGTAAGAAACCAAAGGAAAACATCAAACCACTTGACAATGACTACATCAAAGCAATAAGAAACAACAAAAATGCATTAAACCACCTGGTTTGGTAAAATTGTTGAAAAAAAAATCGAGGAACAAAGTAATACAAGGACATAACTTTACTACTCTTTTCACCAAGAAATGCCAAACCAATTTCAAGATGATAGTTACTCTTTTCACCAAGAAAAAGCAGAACACTAAGGAATTGATGCTAGGAATGAAGAAGGTAGGGCATCATCATGTTCCGGCTCTCAACAAAAAAAGAAAACAAAAGGTCAAACATCGCAAGGAGATAACAACGACATGCACTGGTTGGAGTAACCTCAAAACCAACAAGGCTCGCACAAGAGAGTTGAGATAAGAAACACAAAATTAATAGCACCCACTTACTTCGACTGTAAACTAATTTTACCTCAAAGATAGTTTCCTTTAAAACCAACACAAAACCATGTTCAGAATCGGTGGCATGTATTGCATCCTCCTTTGTCTAAGGACTCGTGAATCGGAAGTTTACCTAATATCCTGCGTATCCATCGAGTGACATGTTTCAATCTTTAAGATATAAATAACCTGTAAAAACACTACCTTTATGATCTCACCATGATGTTCAAACGCGTCTCGTACTTGATCCTCGCCACGTTCTTCAAAAATTGCTGGTACACACCAGAGATCATGAACCCACTAAGGTCTTACATTCCAAATCATTGGTATACGGCCGTGGGGAAGCACATTTGCTTTAGTCTCAAATATTTCACACGAGCTACATACATTGATCATGTAAGGCAGGAAAAAATTAACTTCGATTAAGATACAAAACAATCTAGTCATTTTATACCCAGATATCGATGACAATTAAAAATTGAGTACCAAAACTCATTTTTTCCAGAAATGGACAATTAATGGACATAAGCTAACCGAGTTCACCAATCATAAGGATGAAATCAAGCGTATTAGATTACCTAACCTAAATGAGATACGCCAAGCAATTAAGTGGCTAGGCATCCACTTTAATGTTCCTAAATCGAGAATATCTTAACCTCGGAAAGGAAAAATAATTACCCGAGAGGAAGACAAAGTATCGAGAATGCTTAGGTCCGCCCACTTTGCAATTGGAGCATTCTTGTCTAGCTTAAATTTAGGCCTCGGCTGACTTCTCCCTAGAATACTCAAAGACAAGTATTATTATGATACTTAACAAATGCAAAGCCACTAAGTTTGCGGCTATAGTTGTATGGATCCTGACCAGAACAAGCAATTAAAATCATTAATTCAAAGAGCGGCAATCCCAAGCTCTCAAAATACCCATCCGGTAATAATCACCACGTAAACAAAACTAGCGAAAGTGAGTTTGCTAGAGTTGATGGGTTCTATAATCACATTCCTCAAGTGGCATAGAACAAGTATGAAAAAGCCTCACAAAATATAAAAAGTTCATCACAAGAAAGAAACTTAACTAGCATGAAAAGCCCTACAAAAATCAAGTAAAACGACAAAGTGAGTTTTAATTGGGGTGTTTCAAACTCCTTTTTCGGTGTAGTTGACACTCAAGATTACCATTTTGATTGTTTATTTAGGAAAATTTTACTGACTAGCATTGTAATGTCATTCCGGAAAATCCAACAAAGACACAATACCGCTAAGACTACAATTAGAATCAAACAATGTATATACAACCTCAACAATTCCATTCACTTCACTAACACATGTAAGTACCTACCTCTCCCCGCTAATAGCCTCAAATAGTGGTGTTGAAAACACTATGCAAACTCTTAAATTTCGGCTCATAGAAATTGAACAAACTTGATGTACAAACTCACCAAAAGTATTAAGTTATTAAAATTGTCAAAATGAATTTAATAACTCTGCAAATATCACTCCAGGGCCTATATAAAAGCAGAAACAATTTTAACTGGAGGAAGCCCTATGCAAACTCACATTCACAAGAGTATTAAGTTGATATAACCTTGTGGATCAGCATATCTCCCCTGCCAACCAACCTTGTTAAATTTTTGAGTACTTGTTTCCCATCTCATAACTTAACAAGAACAAATCACAAGTAAGAATAATAAATTAGAAACCTATTCTCATTCAATCTTTTTCCTTCAATCAAAAGTCACTAAATCGTAATTCAAACAACCGAAAGCATGAAAATTAACAAAAATCCATGAGTAAATTTTCAATTACCTTAGAAGTATTTCTAGATTTGCAACCCATGAGTTGGTTTCCCCTCTTTATAATTCTTCTTCCTCTTCAACTTCTTGTATTATTGGTACTTCCTCCATTTTTTGAAAATACAATTCTCAAACTCTCGACCTACACACAGAATCAAAATATTAGATTTTGATCCGATCGTTATGTTAAGCAATCGCAATGTAATTAGAGGATTAGGAGATATATTAAATCTAATTTCAAAACCCTAACCTTCGACATTCTAAATGAACTCAAAAAATCAAATTTCTCCATTAAATCTGGAAGTATAAACACAATTACTACACAAAGTGAATCACAATATTGAAGAAGAAACTCGAAATTTTAAGGTGAAATCTTTCTTGATTTGGATCAAATGGCTATATCCTTCCCGGGTTTTAGTTTTTTTCTCGTGGGATTTTCTGTAGAGAGAGAAAAGTGAGAGAGAGAAAAAATAGAATGAACTTTAATGGACGATATTTTTTCTGTTTTTATTGTTGACGAGCGATCATTTGGGCCCTTGGTCAATAGCTAATTGGACTTTTTAGTGATCCTCCCTTCTTTGATCACTATTTAAGCAGCTTCAGTGATATAATAGTATGAAGTAAATATCACAACTTTTGTAACTTAAGTGATTTATTTGCTTCTAAGATCACAAACACAGTAAAATGTATGATCTCTAAGTTGTAGCCATAAAAAGGTAATAGACCTTCAGAAAGTGTGATCTACAGTATGTTATCTAAAGCATGTTTTGTTGTAGTGAAGATGATTCGAATCTGCGTGACATGACAAAGAGAGAAATTCAACAAGAAGAACCTTTTCAAACGAGGGAGATGATGCGCAACAAGGTTTGAATATTAACCTTTAAAAAGGAAAGGAAGCAATGAGGACATAACGCTTCCCGATTTTTTGGCATGAACGATGCCCTAATCGAAAATAGTCACAAGTGAAGGAAAGGCAAAATAATGAAACTTTGTTATCCGTAGAAACACCTACTCCTCCTTGTTCACACCGATCCCATCAAGTCACGCCACTAGCACGCTCATCTTCCCTACCTGCGCTGGCCCCACCAGCCTAGCACGCTCGTTTCCCAAGTCACGCCAACTTCCCAATGACCGCCCAAGTCACGCGTCACGAGCACGCACAGCTTAGATCTTGCGCCGTCCCACCAGCTAACACGCCTGCTTCTAACTCACGCAATCAACTTCTCAATGCGCCTGAGCTTCTGTCTCTAGGTGATGCTGACTTCCCAATTCAGTGCCAGCCTCCGACGAGCAAAATCGCGTAGGCAAGGATTCCAAATCCTATTTATAAAAAGGTCATACAAGCCTCCTCAATTCTCTTTACGGTTTGTTGTTAATAGTTTGTCACCATCTTATTCTTACTGCAACAAAGCCCCCTGCTCCGAGCTGCCAGGACTTAATGTTGATGGTGGTTTTTAAACAAGTGGTAAAATCGTAAAACCCCATGACCTAGTGTTACTCCTGCAGCACATTAACTAAGAGCATTTAACCTGTGTAAATAATTAATAGGGGTATTTTTTCAAAATACATTAGGTTTTAATCCCGTAACCCTAATTCCAAAACCAAGCCGCACACCGCGCACCATGGCAACAATGCCAAACCAAGCGCACAATCGCGCACCATGGAAACAATGCCAAACCAAGCCGCACATCAAGCACTACGATGGCAACAATGCCAAACCAAGCCGCACAATCGCGCACCATGGCAACAATGCTAAACCAAGCCGCACATCACACCATGGCAATAATGGGGGAACCACGCCGCATATCGCGCACCATGGCAACAATGCTAAAACCAAGCCGCACTCTGCGCACCATGACAACGACGCCAAAACCAAGCCGCACATCGCGCACCATGGCAACGACGCCAAAACCAAGCCGCACACTTTGGGCACCATGGCAAAGGCGTCAAAACCAAGCCGCACACCGCGCACCATGGCAATGACGCCAAAACCAAACTACATATCGCACTCATTGGCAACTACAAAATCTGCCGCTATGCCATTGGCACATGCCAAATATAGCGCCCTAGGCTTGCAAACGTGCAACTAGGTCAACATGGCCGCACGTGCCATTGGCACATGCCAACACGTACCACAAGTCATATTTCCAAGCCGCTTATGCCATTGGCACATGCCAAATAAAGCGCCCTAGGCTTAAGCAAACGATACGACTAGGTCAACATGGCCATGCGTGCCATTGGCACATGCCAACACGTTTACTCACAAGCCATATTTCCAAGTCAGCTATGCCATTGGCACATGCCAAATATAGCGCCCTAGGCTTACAAACCATGCAACCTAGGCCAAGTCGGCCACGCATGCCATTGGCACATGCCAACATGCTCGCCGGTAGCTTTTCCTACCAAGGCCACGACCCTAACGGCCACGCATGCCATTGGCACATGCCAACATGCTCGCCGGTAGCTTTTTTACCAAGGCACGGGCCCTAACTGGCCACGCATGCCATTGGCACATGCCAACATGCTCATTGGTAGCTTACCAAGGCCAATGCCCTAACGGCCACGCATGCCATTGGCACATGCCAACATGCTCACGCGTAGCTTTTCTTACCAAGGCCACGGCCTAACGGCCACGCATGCCATTGGCACATGCCAACATGCTCGTTGGTAGCTTTTCTTACCAAGGCCACGGCCTAACGGCCACGCATGCCATTGGCACATGCCAACATGCTCACTGTAGCTTTCTTACTAAAGCCACGGCCCTAACGGCCATGCATGCCATTGGCACATGCCAAACACATACGCTGGTAGCCTAACTTGCAAACCGTGCAACCTACCTCCAAGGCATTCCGCACATGCCAAACACACACGCTGGTAGCCTAACTTGCAAACCGTGCAACCTACCACCAAGGCATTCCGCACATGCCACACACACCACTAGCACTGCATTGCCATTTACACTCAACGTGCAAACTACCACCAAGGTAGCCCGACATGCCATTGGCACATGCCAAACACACACGCTGGTAGCCTAACTTGCAAACCGTGCAACCTACTCCTCCAAGGCATTCACAGACATGCCATTGGCATGCCAAACACACACGCCGGTAGCCTAACATGCAAACCGTGCAACCTACCACCAAGGCATTCCTACATGCCATTGGCACATGCCACACGCCACTAGCAGCCTCGCATTGCCACTACACTAACCGTACAACCTACCACCAAGGCATTCCGCATATGCCATTGGCACATGCCACGTATGCACTAGCATCTCTCGGCATTACCACTTGCGTCAAGTACAACCTCAACAAGGGCATTCCGCACATACCAATGGCATATGCCACACGCGCCACTAGCAACGCCACTTGCACTCCAAGGTGCAACCAACCAGATATCAACACAACCCGGGGATGCTTTCTGTGGTTTTGGTTTGGCGGTCACAATTATAGCTATTAATTACGCCACATTAAGAAAGTTGAAAAGGAATAAAGCGGTCAAATAAATGAGGAAATAATGGTGAAAACATTTTCACCCATTAACACCATGCGGTTACCACCTCCTCCCATTATTTCACCCTTTACTCTTCCTTCATGAGGCCAGGTACGCTTCAATCTCGATTTTATAAATAGTTCTTACCTGGCTTCCACCGCATAACAAGTCTTTGGCCAGAGAAAAATACAAAACTCTCGTAAAAGGCAACTTTGCAAGCTATCCAAAAAGCTTTCATCTCTTGCAAGCTTCCTAAGCTTTCACTTTCGATACAAGTCGAGACACTACTCTCCTGCACTATTCCGCCTCAACACCTTTCTTTGCTTCCCTCCCCAAATCAACCCTTTTCTCCTCCACTTTCAGACCGAAGCAAGTCCTGGGAACGACCATTTCTTGGTTTAGGCCGGACTTGTAGCAGCATTGATCTCTCGAATCTATAAAGTGCTCACGCAAGACATTTGTTTAGGTTTAAACCAAGCCACCACCTACCGAATTTACCGAAATCGGCAGTAAACGATTTTCACCCATAAACACCAAAGATTTGTAATCCCATGGAATTATAAATTCCTCTAAACAGTAAATTCTTAAACAAACCAACCATCAAAGAATAAAATTCCAATAACGTTGGGAGAAGGAAGGAGGAACATCACGCCCACTTGGTTTAAGGCTAGTCGATGATCGTAAGCATGAGTTGAAGGATTATCTTTTAATATCCTACGTTCGTAAAAGATGATCGTAGTAAGCATAAGAAGAAGCGGATTTTGAAATGCCAGTTGACAGTCGTCGTTACGTTCATGTTTTAATTCTCCATACCGAGTAAGCTGAGGTAGATGGGATTAACAGCTGAGTAATGGTATCGTTTGCGAAAACAACATCAGCAAGAAGAATTTTATTCTACGTAAATGATGAACTACTAATACCTTCGAGAAAATACAAAAATCAAATCGAATTTTAGGGTTTTAAAATTGAGAAAAAGATGAATTTGTTAAAAATAAAGTTAATACTCTGTATAAGGGGGAGTTATAGGTTTGAAATTTGCTTCGGACTTATCTTAGCGCCAACTAAGGAAAGTGTTTTATCTTTCTGCTATTATTTCTGAAAATAATAAAATCTCCAAACCGTTGAAAATATGAGAATTAAATAATAGACAGGTGTCCAAACACCATCAAAGAGACATGAGGGCACAGGGAAAGGAGGGGACAGGGTATCTGCAACCATAAATATTGGTATAAATCTTAAGATCCTATTACGTTAAATTTTTTTATCAGTAAAAAGATCCCATAATAATTGAATAATTAATTATTAAAGATTTTATACATATATAAGTAATTAATTATTAAAGAGTATAAAATGTATCTTCACTGGCAAGAGTTAGTATCATGATATTTCAATCCATCCCTCTAAACTAAAATTCAGAAATACTGGATATTTTGTTCATCAAAATCCTTTCCAGATCACAAATGTGTAGAGCAAAACCATGTCTTTTCATTATTCTTCTAGTGATTATTCTACAGCTAAACTCAATCATCGCAATGAAGCCCAAAGGGTTTACTTTGCGATGTTTCACAAAGACTCTGAAGAATCACCCCTTTTTACAACCCTCTTGATCATTTGATGACACCAGAGGAAAGATTTCAAACTCTCATCGACCAATCCAGAGCTCGAGCACGATACATTGCTTCGCAAATAAATCCTGATGTTTTTGTGCCGGTGGTTTACGATGAAGGAGCATTTTACCACGCTGCGTCTGTGGGTATAGGTACATTTCCTGGTCAGCCAGGATACATGAGTTACTATTTATTGGTTGATTCAGGTAGTGACCTTACTTGGCTTCAATGCCAAGGTGCGACTCAATTTTTCCATCAAGAATCGCTTCTTTATCCCTGGAAGAATTCACAATCATATCGTCTTCGTCGTTGTCGGAATAAGAGTGCTGACTGCAGAATATGCAATGGATCGGGCGTATGTGTTTACAAAGAAACTTATGTGGATTCTCAAGTTACATCTGGTGTTGAGGCCATGGAAAATTTCACTTTTAGCTCAAGAACTAGCCCTAGCAGCCTTGTAAGTTTTCAACTACGGATGGGCTGTGGTTTACGCCAAGTCAATTTTAACCTGGGTAAAAACGGCAGTAAACAGAAACCTGATTTTATCGCAGGAATCCTCGGTTTAGGAAGAGGAGTACGCTCTTTTGTATCCCAATTAGTTGAGGGTGGAGGTAAATTTTCCTACTGCTTTGAGAAATATAGCCGGGGAAACACATATTTAAGTTTTGGTGAAGATGCCACGATTGGACGCGGCCAAGTTCGCAGTACTTCCTTTGCACGAACCGGCAACTTTAATACATCGTTTTATTACTTGAATCTTGAGGGTATCAGCGTGGGTGGTTTTAGACTGCTAATTCCAAGAGGAGAATTTGAGTTTAACCACAACACTCGAACTGGTGGTTGCATCATAGATTCGGGGGCTCCTTTTACCACCATGTATACAAACCTTTATGATATAGTTACAGATTATTTACAGAGATATTTTCGGATATATAATAATAATATGCGTCCTACAGATTTAACCGCCGAAACATGCTTTGTTTCAAAACTATAGCTGGACAACCGTATACAAACCCAACATGATATTTCATTTCCAACAGTCTGATTATAATGTTGCAGAGTCGGAGGTTTGGTATGAGAATGAAGGAAAGGTTTGTTTAGCTATGGTTCCTTCGAGTTCTAATAAGCCGGCTGTGACTTTCGGAGCATTTCAACAGGCTAATAAGAGGATTTTGTATGATAATGAGAATTTGCGGCTCTCATTTGATGATGAGGACTGCGGAAGAGAACCAAGAGGTTGATGAACTCACATTTTAAGGCGTTTTAGCGGGCTGATGTGTTCTTCTAATCATGAATAAATAATACATGTTCATCTTAATTACCATCATATATATTGTTTGGAATTTATTTTATTTCTTAAGTATGCGTGTGATTCTTAGGCTTAAGCCGGGGATAAGAAAAGGTTGTAGCCCACCCATAACCAATGTCTAGTTCCGCCACTGCTGCCAATAATGCGACTTCTACCGAAATTACTCATACTAGTGTCTTGCCTGTGCGTTGCAGATTGATTTCGGATCAAATCTAATTGGTTAATTTGTATGTTCGGTGCAGCGAGCAACAAAAGAGATATAGAGTATCATGGTCGAAAGTCATGTGCTCTTCCATTTGAGCTAAGACAGCAAGAACCATTTCTTAATGTAATCAGATTTAATGTAATGATAATTAAGTACATGAGCAAGTCATAAGCATATCAGGGAGAGTTTACCTGATCTCGGCTTCATCCCATGTACATAGTGATGAAAAAGGTAGCGTACCTTACCAGATATTTAACAGATAATTCCATCAATAATGTAACATGATAATCATTTCCGCCTTACAAATAAGTCCAACATGATGCTGTCGTAGTACTTTCTTTGTCATTTAACAAAGAGGAGGCATGTATCAGCGAATGCAAGTTGAGAGTTTTAAGTGGACCTTCCTTTTAGAAAATTAGACAATAGGTAATAGCTTCCCTATCAATGTGCAAATATAGAGCATCTGCGATCCTCGGTACCAGTTTCCCTAACCAATACACCAATGGACCTTCCTAAATATATCTTGTGGATTCACATCACCATTTTTATAGAGTTGTTGATTCTCTAAATGAAGAGCCATGATTAGATACACCAGTAAAGTCAGTGCGGCGTACATCACTACCCATTGTGGCGGCTTCATTTATGCCGTAACTGATGAGAATGTTCAACCAAAGAATAAAATAGTTGCCAGAACTACCAATGAGAACGTTCGACCAAAAGGAGGCTTTGAGCCTACTAAGTACTGGCTACACTTAGAATATGTTCATATTTTCCTTGAACTTAAGTAAACAGTTAATGCCACTTACTCAGCTTTATTTGATACCTGAAGCTCGAATTTTAGGATATATATGCAGTGCATCAGTTTATATGGGTCTTCTCCTAATTGCAAGACCATGAAATATAGTGGGTAAACACATACACTAAGAAAATGAGAAGGCTATAAGAATCATTAATCTACCTCTAAGTACAAATCACTGGAGCCTTATTCTGAATTATCTTCACTTTGTGGGACTTTAAATATCGCTCGTGCATCCTATGAATAAACCTGTTAAGACAATTGTTAGCCATGCAAATTATTTCTTACATTAATTTGAAGAAATTTTGATACAAATTCTATTAAAATATCTCGACCTAAACATGAGCCCTCGACCATTCAACAATTTTCATGTCCTTAAGTTAAATGATTTTCTGATATTGACAAAATTGGAGAGAAAGATGTCTTTAGCTAGCTACAAAACATAAGTGAAATAAAAACACCTTAGTACTTCACTTTAGTTATATACACCCTCTTGAACAAAATTCTGTAAAAGTTAAATAACACAGCTAAATTTTTGCAATAGCATTGGGCATAAAAGCATAAACAGGTTAGACAAACATTTTGGACAACAGAGTTCCATAAAATGATACAAACTCAAATGTGTACCTTTTCAAACAGTAAGCTTATTTTGTACATTCAGTTCACCTCATCCTAACTGAACTGAGAATATCTAGCTGGGTGTATTAAGAGTTTGGTCGACGTTGTTTCTTCTACGGAATATTATTGTATACTAAACAACATGTAATTACAATCAGCTCATACGCAATACTACATTACCATACCATTAAAGACTGAAGCTAATTTTCCGAAGTTGTACTATACTAACTCGCATAACTTAAGTCACGGAGCATTGTTTGTTGCTGAACTTCATGTCAGTTGACCATTTGTCAACAGTTGTTGAGTAGCTTGTGCCAGATTTGAGACCTGAAAGAGAACATGACCTATTCCTACTATTACAGCTGTGTCAAGAGGAGGTCATGGCGGAGGTGGGTCTAGGGGAGGTCTTGGTAGAGCTGCACTTAGTGCCAGTTCAGGTAAACTATTAATGAGAGAGTTTCAAACAACTAGTCCACTCGAGCTAAGGTTATCCAGTTTCTCTTGAAGTAGCTTTATAATCATTTTTTTTAATGTTTTTGGAGTGAACAATATCGAATTCATTGTGTATGTATTAATGCCAGGAAAGAGTTCTGTAAGACAACGATAATAATCAGAGTTGAATGCACATGGGTCTTTAATACAGGAATTTCTAAAATACAAATATACAGACTCGATACAAAAATTATTATCTTTTTAATTCTAATTATTTATTGTGCAACAGATATTACAGTTGCTTAAATAAATTTATCCATTGTGCTAATTACCAGAAAAGACGTTGCAAACCTATTTAAGAAACATTAAATAGTTGCTTTAATTAATTTGAGCAACATTTTTTTTACGTTCCACAAAAAGTTTGCTACGTCATATTTGTAACGAATATTGACATTGCTTACCTTCATAGCAACGTCTATATTTCCGTTCCAAATTGTCTGTTTTGGTGTAGTGATTTACAAATAAACAAAGGAAACTAAAAACTCAGTTTGCTCCGGAGATAAAGCACAATATATGGTTATAATTGCGCGTATCCGTATCTTTGATTGCGCATATCCTTAACAAGTTATTTTGGATTTCTTTTATATATTATGTTTCAAATTTGATAATTAATTTGTTGTAAAATTTCCCGAAACTAAGATATAATTAAATAAATTATTTTTAAATTAAATAAAGAAAAGTTTCTTACATAGCAAGCAAGCGGGTAACAAGCTGTACCGCAAGCCCTTTTTGAACCTGGCTTGATTGGGGTATACCCAATAAGACAAAATAGGGTTATTTTGAAGTAAAAGAGGCCACCCCTTAACCATATATTTTCTAAATGGCTAATATACCTTGTTTAATTAACACTAAAAAAATCTTATTAGCTTAATTAATTGAGTTTAGATTGATTAATTGAGTAGATTAAAACTTATGAAATGAAACTTTGTTTTTGATTGAACTTATTTGGGAAGATTTTTGAGGAAAAAAATGTTTTGAGAAAATCTTTTGCAAATCGGAAATGAAAGCACACTACCCAAACACTTCTAAAAATGGATTGCAAAGTCATTGTATGAAATCATACTCAAAATTAGATCGAGAAATCAACACTTACATTTAAAGTATGAAAAGTCGGCGGTCGACGGATGAAGAACATGTCGATTATATCGGCGGCAAGGTCTCAACGGATGAAGAACATGCTTATTAACTTATGGCCAAGGTCGGTGAATGAAGAAGTTGCCGAATTTATTATTTTTGACACACATGGGACTGTTGTAAATGCTTCACTAGTGGGCATCTTATTGATTTCTTACCTTGCCGGCTACCTTATAGTCGGCAAGGTCGATAAAAAAATACCCTGCCGACTATAGGATTTTTGACATACAAAGAGGTGTTACAAATGCGTGATTAGTCGGCAAGGTATAAAGATGAATATCGTGCTTGGACTAAAATATAGTCGGCAGGGTATAAGGTTGAATACCGTGCCGACCCATTGTAACTGCGATTTCGAGAGATGAAAAAGTCGGCACGGTATTCAACCTTATACCCAGTAGACTATATTTTAGTCGGCAAGGTCGACAAAAAAAACCTTGCCGACTTTCGATCCGTTTTGATTCTTCGCTTTTTTTTTTTTTGATCTCATCATGTATGGTTAGAGTTTTGAAGAAAGATTTGAATTTTTTTTTGAATATGTTTTAGTTGGCATGGTTTTTTGGTATGGGCAATTTGGTCTTTTCACACCTTTTAGACACCCCTTAGCACACTAGTTTGGATGGGCATAAAATGGGTGTACACCAATTAATCTGGGTATACCCCAATCTCGGCAGGTTATTGAATTACAATACCTATCCTTTTAAAAATAAACTCTCTCGAATCGGGGTCATGATATTATTGTGCTTGATTTTGTGGACTCTCTTAAGGATTCCTACCGCCTCCGGATCCAAGAAATCGAAAGTATCAAAATCAAAGTGGATAAATGCATGTCCATTAACGATTAATGCTTTCTCATGTTTCGCTATCTTACCTGAGGCATCCCTCAGCGCTGCTTGGCCACTTGTAAGGTGCCATGCCCAATGCTTGCAAATGGAGAAATCCCAGTGACGTCGTTATATACGTGTTTGCAATTAGCCCATCTAAAAATAAGAACGTCTCCTGGCCTAAGTGTTGATCTCCCCTTAAGTGGGTTTGTCAAAAGGTTAACAACCACTTCTTTCTTTGCTGAAGATTTAATTGAATATTAACACCTAATTAGCTAAAGAATCTCTCTAGTTACAAAAAAATCTCTCCAATTAAGTTTTGATTGAATATTTGATAATTAATTAGATATAAAATCTTTGCAGTATCTTTGATTAAGAGGATATATACATTGTTACCATTAATATTCGAAAGAAGAGAAGATTCAGGAGAAAATATTTCTCTGAAAAATGAATTTGGCAAAACAATTTGACACCTCAACATCCGGAAAACTTAGCCTTCCTATATACACTATGTACAGTCAATCTCGATTTTTTAAGTTTGTGTCGCACCTCCAGAAAGTAAATGTACACTTCCGCCAATTTGGCGCCATTGGCGCTTAGGCTTGCTCCTAACACTTCCACGAAGCGCCTAAAGCACCAAACTGGCTTTCCTAAAGCGTCGTCGTGGGAAGTAGAGTGGAGTAGGCGGTTGACCTACGCTTAGTTGGCCGCGTTCCGGGCGCTCGCCTTTTACAACATAGTTGTGGGATAGAATTTTAGGATCTATTGGATTATCATTAGTAGGACTAGGAGTGTACAACGGGCCGGGACGGGACGGGCTGCCCAACCCATTCATTTTATTTGGTCGGGCATGCCAGGCCTAATCCTTAGGTGACCAAAAAGTTCATCGGACACGAGAAGGACGGGTAATGCTAGTAATGTTTTGTCCATCAAAATATTCGGGCAGGCCAGGCCGGTCGGGCAACGGGGTTTTAGGTGTTTTTAATGATCATTAATATTAGTACATATCAAACCTAAATAATTATCCTTACCTTCCACTACCAATTAGTTAAAAATAATATTTGTATCGTGTACGTAATAAAAAAACATATGTAAATGCATGATATTGTAGTTGTAAAACCTATGAAAAAATTTAAACAGGCAGAGGGGCAGACCGGACACCAACATTTGAATAAAAACCTGCGTCCGCCAACTTAAAATAATCGTGCAGGCCAAAAGAGCCCCCGACACGCTTCTATATGTCAATGAGCTCTATCGGACCCAGGTGGCATATGGGAGGCCACAAGACTCCAGGCATTTTGGACACCCCTAAGTAGGACTAATATTCATGAACCCATGCTGGGGTTTGATCGATGAAAATGAATTTTTGATCGATGATATTGTGAGGGTTATGGAGTTTCTTCAATGAGTGATCTCCGAAATATACGAAATAATAATATTTATAATTTTAGAAGAAAAAAAAACAAAGTTATAAGCCCACAGGAATAGAGGTTGGAATCGTTTGAAACATTGATATGAAAGAAGCCATAATTTTTCATTAGTTAACAAAACACATAGGAAAATAAAGCAACACTAATCTCGTTCGAGAGACAATTAAATGGCTAATATTCTCCTAAAATCAAAAATCAATTTGAGTGAAAAAAATTAGGTAAGTTCACATTTTAAGTGTATACACGCATTTCTGTTGGATTGAGTATTCAATTATCGATTCAAAACCAAAAGATTTGCTAAATGATCTAATTTTGGAATAGTCTATTCCAAAAAGTAAATATACACACCAAAATTTTCTTGATGTCCATTGCTAAAGTTTGCATAAGTTGCCATTGAAAAGACCGTAAATTTGGCGTAACATAGCAGCACCTAAATTTGTTTCTGAAAATATATTATCACATAGCGAAAATTCATAGAAAGCATAAATCTATAATGAGGAGGGATCCCCTCACACTTTTATTATCACACTATATATCTCACACGTTCGGCATCATTTTTGTGAATAAAAATCAGACCGTAACGGATTTGAAGCTAATATTTTGGGATATGTTTCTATCACATAGATATATGTTCCTACCTGAAAATGAGCGTATTCCGAGATGTATAACACCACCATCTACTACTTTGAAAATGAACCGTTAAAAATTAAAGGATTTCGGCGTTGAAATTAAGACCGGTAGATTGTGAGGTTTTATATTTCGAATGTGATCATTTTTGGTAGGCATATAGAACCTTGCAAGAGGAACATATCCTCAAAATATTAGCTTCAAATCCGTTACGGTTTGACTTTATTCGCAAAAATAATGCGAGAATATGTAAGATAGTGTGATAATAAAAGTGTGAAGGGATCCTTCCTCATCTATAATTAAGGTAAATATATTCATAAATCCGGAAAAAAAATGGGAAAATTGTTTTTAACAATTCTTAAATTTATTTGGGAAAATATAACAGATAAAATATTGAAAAGTATCTCGATTTCAATGTTATACAAAAAAATCTTATATGTATTGTCTACCATATTAACTGTATTAAGGAAAAAATATAAGATAAGAAAATGTTAGAACTAATTAAGCGAAAATTATTAGCCTGAAAATTATTGGTACAGAAAAAATTTGAATAGTTCATAAAAACCTGTGTTTAAAGATTATCCACATAAATATTGGTATAAATCTAAGGCCGGGCCTCCAAATAGAGTCAATTTTGTGCACACTCCTTTAACGAGTGTGCACATAACAAACCAATCTTATTGGTTGTTAATAACCAACCGTTATCAATATTATAATTATTGCAATTCTTATTTTCTTAATTAAATTTTAATCTTAATAAGGTAGGGAGGAATTGAAGGATATACCCAAATCTATAAATTACCTAAAATATAGCATTCTTAATAGGATATTAGTTATCAAACTAATTACAACTAATTATAATCTTATGTATTATAAGATCCGATCAAAAAAATCCAATATAATCAATAGAAAAAGAATCATGATGAGTTTTAAATAAAAAATAAATAATCAACAATTAGTCGATTGTGTACCGTAAACAAGATATACTAGTCTTCCTTCGATCATCATTAACTATAACCTTATATGCGTAAATTGTTTCATTGTCTTTCTCGAATTTTAATGATATACAAGTCCTTTCTTAGAAAATGTCAAATACCATCGTAAGTTCACTTTGCCATGTCTTGTATTCACCTGCTCTTTCATTTTCACGTTTATCCTTTATCCTTGCATGCATCAACTAACTATCCCTTTTAAACGGTTATATTTGAGGTAATAAATAGATATTCTATTTCTCCTTTACCATTTTTAGATTAAAATTAAATTAAAAATAATGAAAGGCATTAATTATGAAATTAATAATGGTTTGTTACAATCAACCAATAAGATTGTTTTGTTATGTGCACACTAGTTAAAGGAGTGTGCACAAAATTGGACTCCCTCCAGCCAATTACTCCCCCGGTTATTAATATTAACAAAAGATATTACGTTAATGTTTTTATCCAGAAGATCCCATAATAATTAAATAATTAATTATTAAAGATTTTATATAGTAATTAATTATGAGGAAGATCCCTTGACACTTTTATTATCACACTATCGCACATGTTGGACATCATTTTAGCGAATTAAATCAAAGCGTAACGGATTTGAAGCTAATATTTTGAGGATATGTTTCTCTTACCAAGTTTCATTTTCCTACCAAAAATGAGCGTATTCTGAAATATAAAACCTCACAATCTACCGGTCTTAATTTCGACGGCCAGAAATTCACAAATTTTCAACGACTCATTTTCAAAATAGTAGATGATGATGTTATACGTCTCGAAATACGCTCATTTTTGGTAGGCACGTAGAACTTGGTAAGAGGAACATATCCTCAAAATATTAGCTTCAAATCCGTTACAGGTTTGGTTTCAATTTGCAAAAAAGACGCCCAACACGTGAGATAGTGTGATAATAAAAGTGTGAGGGATCCTCCTCATTAATTATTAAAGAGTATAAAATGTATCTTTACAGGCAAGAGTTAGTATCATGAAATTTCAATCCATTCCTCCGAAACTAAAACTCAGAAATACTAGATATTTTGTTCATCAAAATCCTTTCCAGATCACAAATGGGTAGAGCGAAACCATGTCTTTTCATTATTCTTCTAACAATTATTATACTGGTAAACTCAACCATCGCAATGAAGCCCAAAGGGTTTACTCTGCGGATGATTCACAAAGACTCTGAAGAATCACCCTTTTACAACGCTCTTGATCATTTGATGACACCAGAGGAAAGATTTGAAACCCTCATCGACCAATCCAGAGCTCGAGCACGATACATTGCTTCACAAATAACACGCGCGATGAATCCCGATGTTGTTGCGCCGGTGATTTACGAAGCAAGAACATTTTACTATGCTGCAAATGTGGGTATAGGTACATTTCCTGGTTATCCAGGATTCGAGAATTACTATTTATTGATTGATTCGGGTAGTGATCTTACTTGGCTTCAATGCAAAGGTGCGACAAAATATTTCAATCAAGTTTCGCCTCTTTATCGTTGGGACCAATCACGATCATATCGTCCTATTCCTTGTCGGGATCCTAGTCGTGGCTGCCCACATTGCAATAAAAAGGGCCAATGTGTTTACACAAATATTTATATAGATTCTCAAGTTACATCTGGTGTTTTTGCCAAAGAAAAATTCACTTTTAACACAAGTACTGGTGGCTCTGAAAGTTTTCAACTAATAATGGGCTGTGGTTTATACCAAGCAAATTTTACCATTGGTGTTAACGACAATGAAAATCGTATTGCTGGATTTCTTGGTTTAGGAAGAGGTGAACACTCTCTTGTTACCCAATTAGGTACTCTTGGAGAAGGTAAATTTTCCTACTGCTTTGAGAAATATAGAGGGCGTACGATAGGAAACACATATTTAAGTTTTGGTGCAGATGCGAGGATTGAAGGCCAAGTTATCAGAAGTACTCCCATAGTACCAACCAACACATCGTTTTATTACGTGAATCTTGAGGGTATCAGCGTGGCTGGTGCTATTGTGCCAATTCCGAGAAGAGAATTGCAGTTTGACCGCGATGATGAAACTGGCGGTTGCATCATAGATTCGGGGGCTCCTATGACCACCCTGTACAGAAACATTTTTGATAGAGTTACACATTCTGTAGACTTATATTTTGGGCAATTTGGTATGCGTCGTGCAGATTTTTCCGAACCTCGCGCTTGTTACGAACCTAGAAATGGAATTGCGTATACAAAACCCACCATAAAATTTCATTTTCAACAGGCTGGAGAATATGTTGTTAGAGAGACCTGGTATAAGAAGGGAGGAAATATTTGTTTAGCTATGACTAAATCGGATTCTAATAAGCCGGCTGTGCTTTTTGGAGCATTACAACAGACTAATAAGAGGATTTTGTATGATAATATGAATTTGCGGGTCTCATTTGCTGATGAGGACTGCGGAAGCGGACCAATAGGTTGATGAACTCACCATTTAAGGCGTTTTACCGAGCTGATGTGTTCTTCTAATCATGAATAAATAATACATGTTCATCTACCATCATATATTTTTTAATGGAATTTCATAAACAAATATTTATTTTATTTCTTAAGCTTTCTCTCTGCCAATCAGGGGCGTAACTACACTAGGGATAAAGACAAAAGAGCCATTTTTTTCAATTTTGACGTGTGATTCTTATGCTTAAGCCACGGATAAGAAAAGGCTCCAACTCACTCATAATGTCTAGTTCCGCTACTGCTGCCAATAATGCTTTTCAAAATTTCATTATTTGAACCATGCGCTGGTGGTGGGAATTGGGAAAGATTATTTCTCCTGAGTGTTTCTATAAGATTGTTCAAGTGCAGAGGAAGATATGTATGAGTTATAATTAAGTTATAAGATTGTCAGCATATATACATGTTTATAATGTATTAACATCGACCTCTGGAAATAACGACAAATACCATAAAAGAAATTCGTAGAGCTTTTGTAGTTTTCCAATCGAATGATGCAGTAAAAGAAATTACAGTTGCATGAACAAGTTCATAAGAACAATGATTTATCAATGATTTCTCACTTTCCAAATCAACTCCAAAAATTAATTTACAAATCAACTCAAAAAATGGAACAACTTTCATTCATAATTTGAAAATAAAAAAATTTGGCTCAGATAAATCGAGCAAGTGCTATCCACGATTTTGCGGGATGGCTTCCCGCAAAGCTTCTTTACCGTTAGATCATGCTAAAACCAGATCTGCCAACAGCCTTGAACCCTTTAGGGAAGTGGTGGGTCCTTCCCTGAAAGTGGTGAGTCCTTTCCTAAAAGTGATGAGTCCTTTTTTGAATATGAATCTAACCGTTGATTTGATCATCCAACGATAAAGAAACCGCTTTTGGGAGAAGTTATCCCCAAAGTCATGTGGGATAGCATTTGTCAATCTGAAATTAAATATCCTCACTTTCATTCCATGTTTTCATTCGCCTATGAATGATTCCTCACTTTCCAAAAAGTACGAACTAAAGGGATATAAACTGAGTTTATAAAAGAAACGAAGTATGAGAAATCCCCAAAAGATTCATATAGAGTGTAAGAAAGAGACATAGAAGTGTCATTTTACCTCTGGATTATCCAAAAGCCACTCCAGAAACATCATCCGTCTTCATTATAGTATCTATTTCTTTCTATATTGCATCAGAGATCGTCGACATGATATCCAAAAGCTATGGATATTAGGAATCTTAATTGAGAGGAGATATCATAATATAATGCTGATGAACTCATAGGGGTTCTTGGGTTCTTGTTCTTCTACCACATTTCCAAACGAAACCAGGTGCCATTTGTATTCAAGACCGCGGCGCGAGGGAGAGATCTAGAGGAAGGGAAAGAAAAAGAAGAAAATTGGCTTGCGCCTGATGAATCCGGTGCTTGAGGTCAGGTGTTGAATAGAAACCTTTGAAGTTGAACAAGTATGTACATTCAAAACATTTCACTAACCTTTGAAAGATGAATTACCGCTATATAATATTACCACTTCCATATATTTTTACATACTCATTTTATATAAACATAAATGTGAATGGACCTTATATCCGTGCATTGGCAGTTTAGTTTAGCCAACATAAAAACTGCCACGACTAAGCCTTGATAGATAAAACATGACATTTCCCTCTACCTCGAAAATTTTGCTGCAGAAATCTGGGATAGGAGAAGAAACTACTGTATCCTCAGACTCACTCATGAAGAAGAGTACTCCACCGTGAGAAATGGAGGAACAAGAAGAGTTTTGACAAACTTATGGTTTTGGTAGGTGTTCCTGCAGGAGGTCACTGGATTGATTGATGAAGAACAATTCAAAGGGTGATGATTTGGTTGATCATCAAAAGAATACCAACACACATTATCACGACATTCAGGGAATCCTCAGGCCAGTTGGAGTATACCAAACTGCTAAAAAGGCTTATGGGAGGGACAAATTTGAAAAAAAAAATATGGAGGTAAAGCTTACCATTGATGTTAATCGGCCACTTAAATTTGTCATTGAAGCTTTTGAAACCACAACTATTTCACACTTGGCTTGAATTTGCTTATGCTCTCCAATGGAATGAAATCTGCAAAGTCCGTAGTGTTCTTGATCACCCAAGCCCCCATCAACCATCTCTCCCACCAAGAACTCAACAACAAAAAATTGTTCAAGTGGAAAGGATGTCATTTATAGGCCATATTCGAATCTTTGATCTCTTTTAACCGAATTTCACAACAAGACAAAAATTGCTAAAAGATGGAACTAGAAAAAGAAATTGCAAATATTGCTTCCTCCTCAAAAGACCCAATCACCTTTGGAGCTCAGCCCTCACTTGATGTGGAAGTTGATACCTCCCACCAGATGTCTTAGCCTTCAGGATCAAAAAATAAAAGTTGGAATTATCCAATAAAATTGTTGGCAACTACAAGAAAAACCTCCCAAGAATGAAGACTGTTGCAAGAACCAAAAATGCAAGTACAACTAATAATGAGCAACTGCTAGCTGTGAACCCAGATGGAATTTTCCCAACTTTCCTCCAAAACCCTTTCCCTTCAACACCCTCCAAACTATAGCTCAAATTAAGGAGAGAATGGAGGCTGATATGGCTAAGAAGAATAAGGAAGCCTGGAAGGCAACGAATAGAGGACATGTATTTGAACAAGATACTCCACATGTTCCCGTGCTTACCATGATGGAATCTAAAAGGAAGAAACCGCTACACACCGAGGATGAAACCGCATCATTTCAGCGTGATTCTGACCAACTAAAAGATTCAATGACCATGATGACTTTTCTGCTGAACCTTTGGACGCCAGCAACCTCTTGATGGCTAATGGTGAGTTGGAAAGCTTTTCCTCAAACTCCATGGTACACATCTATACTCCCTACAAAATAAGTTTCCATCTGAAGCTATTTCCTTACTATGACACCATTGCTATAAGACCATCCTCAAAGTATCCAAATGTTTCATATTTTTGGCAATTCTTTACCACTTTGGCATGGAATTGCCAACGCATGGGAACAAAGGATACAAAAAAATACCTAAATAATATGCTAAATAAGCTAAATCCTGATATAATATTCATTTCTGAAACCAAACAAAAATAAGAAAAGCTCAAGAAAATTATGAATGATGTCAATGTTCATAACTATTGGTTTGTAAACCCATGAGGTGTTAGTGGCAAAGTCGGAGGGCTAGTTTTGATATGGAAGAATAATATTGATATTGATATTATTGACTTCTCTCTAAACCTTATAAATGTTATAGTAAAGCCTGCCAGTAGCACTCCTTGGTTATACACTGGTCATTATGGTAGCCCTTATGACACCACTAGTAAACTTGATGGTTGGAAGATGATACAAAATATTGTCACAATAACCAAATGCCTTGGTTGGTTATTGGGGATTTCAATTTCATCATTCATGATGCGAAAAATTGTGTACTCAACCTATTGATGTTAATAAAACCACTATCTTTAGCAACAAAATTCTTTAAATGGGCTTAGTTGATCCGAGTACTATAGGTTTCCCTTTCACATGGTCCAACAAAAGAAGTGTTCATGCTCTCCTTTGAAAAAAGATTGGATCGAGGGCTAGCAACGAAAGTTGTCTTCTCTTATACCCCAATACTACCATATCTAATATGCTAGCTATTGGTTCTGATCACTACCCAATTCTCCTTAATTTTAATCCTACTTGGAAAACCCGGTAAAATTCCTTTCAAATTATTTGGTCCTTGGTTGGACCATAAGGATTGTAAAAATATTATTGTTGAGTGTTGGAGAAAGAATCTCATTGGTTTTAGTGCTTTCACTATAGCCGGAAAACTTAAAGATGTCAATCTTCAACTGAGAATACTGGAACAAGGAAGTCTATGGTAAAATCAAGACAAACATTGATGAATGCAAGAAGAATCTCAACTGGGTTACATAACAACTACTTGGAACGATATAAGTAAAGTTGTTTCTTTAATTAGGAAAAATCTCGAGAGATTGACAAGATATTGAAGAAAAATTCTGGAAGACTAAGAGTAGAGATCAATTCATAAATCTAGGAGATGAAAATACAAACTACTTCCATAGAGAAACCAAAAGCGAGAACTAGAAGAAACAAGATTGATACTATCCAAGACAACAAAGAAAACCTGGATTCTCGATTATCAAGAGTTGAAGAACTGCTTCACACAACATTTCTCTGGTATGGCTACTGTTGAAACCAATATTATCAACCCAAAAAATAATCAACTAATCCCTTCCACCATCAACACAACTGATAACACCATACTTAGCAGAACCCAGGATCACAATGAAGTGAAAGCCATCCTCTTCAGCATGGCAAAAGATAAAGCTCCAGGACCTGATGGCTTCCCACCTAACTTCATCCAAGCCAACTGGGACCTGATTGGAGATGACATTGTCAAGATGATGCAACACTTCTTCCTATATGGACATAAGATAAAAGAGATGAAGTGCTTTCATCTCCCTCATTCCTAAGGTTGATAAACCAACTTATCCAAACCATTTAGACCCATAAGACTATGCTACAACCTATAAAATCATATCCAAACTTCTTGCTCGAGAGAATGAAACCTTACCTCAATAAAATAGTATCCCCCTACCAATAAGCTTTCATTCACGGAAATATTTGACAACACTGTCATTTTTCGTGAACTCATTCACTCTTTGGGAACCAAAAAGAGGTATTAAAGGTGAAAATAGAAGCATGGGAATAAAAATTGACATGGAAAAAGCTTTTGATAGAGTTGATTAGATTTTCTTAATACTATTATTGTTAAGAACAGCTTGCTTGGTTCAACCCACTAGCGTTGGTATGTCAAGTTAGTTGTCAATTTTAGTTTCAAAATGCATTCTTTATTTAGCATTCTAAAGATAGTTTGGACTATATTAGGTCTAAGAAGATGAATCGAAGCTATCCTTAAAGGATGAAGATTGAAGATTACAAAAGACATCAACAAGTACTTCATCAAGAAAGGTATGTGATTGATTTCATTTGGATTCTTGTTCAATTTTACCTTACTAATCTATCGAGATAAATGCTCACTTTACGGAACAATTTCTATGACGGTAAATGTACATTTTTGTATATATACTTGAGGTTATTTGATTCATGACCTTGGTGACAATAAACTTTTTCCTTATAAAAGATCTCATGTTATAGTGAATGAGCTTAAGAATCCAAGATCCAAGAATCACTCAATCCCGGTAATAACGATGAAGTTATGAGTGATTTATTAAAGTAACAATTATAAGTGTTGCTGTAATTGTTCTGATTCGTTAGTAGAAACAATCCATGAACTGTTTGTAACAGTTCACGGACTTGGGCCCAATTACGTGACTAAAAGTCTTTTTTAGTCAAGTTGGTGATGTTTCCTTATCTAGGCAAGATTGCTATTAATCCAAACTTATTTGATTAACAATTAAAGTGTTGGTGATAACTTTTAATTCCTTTGTTAAAATGTGATTTATTCACATAAATACAATATTTGCTAATTAATTATTTATTTAATTATTTTGGCAAGAGTTGTAACTTAGGAAAGACTCTCATATTTGGGAGAGTCTTGAAAAGGAAAACTTGATTAAAAGCGTAGCAACTTTTAAGATAACTTATTCATTATAAATAAAGAGTTCATGAGTCTACACGTTTTCATCCCTTTCGGAAAATTGGTGTAAGCTTCATAAGTTGTTTTCCATATCTTCTATTCTTCATGAACAAGAGTGAGATAAAAGTCTTTGTATTGGGAATCACAAAGCGGGGGTTGGATTTAATCTTTGTAATTGATTATACAACTTGTAATCTAGGTTTTTCACCTCTTGTCTATTCTAAGGTTTTCTCTTCCTATTACACACTTGTTAGTCGAAATCGGAAGCTAGAAAGAAAACTTTGATTAAGGTAACTCGTAAAAATCCTTGTGAAGTTTTAAACAAGATATCTCTAGATTTATTCTAGTTGTTCTTGTTGTAAAGTTATTAGGTTTATCTTCCTATTTTTGAAGAGTATAATAATCCCTAATATACAAGTTTGTTTTGATATTACTTTTACTTAGTAATTGTTTTCTTAAAACAAACACAAGATTTCCAAAACCTTGATTCACATCTAAAGGGAAATCGAAACGGTATTTTATGCAAACAAAAGATCGAATCGTATCAATCGTGTTGTTGTCTCTTTTAAAGAGAACTAACGTTCTGCTAGAATATCTGTGAGAAGAATTCCTAAAGAGAATCGTTGTTCTGCTATGAGTTCTACAAGTGATTGAATACAGCTGAAGCAGGTATAAGTAGTAGGAAATTGGTGTAACCGCTTTTTATCAGTGTGTGTTTATTCTGGACTAGGTCCTGGGGTTTTTCTGCATTTGTGGCTTCCTCGTTAACAAAATTTCTGGTGTGTGTGTTATTTCTTTTCCGCATTATATTTGTTTATATAATTGAAATAGCACACGTTGTGCGTAAGTTCAGTCAATTTTGAATCCGACCTTTGGGTTGTTGAATAAATTAGTTGACACTTGGATATTGGTTTTTGATACTGTTAGAGCATAGCTCGGTCGAACCCACCAAGCGTTGGTATGTCAAGTTTGGTTGTCATATTTTAGTGAATCAAAACTCATGTTAAGAGTCGTTTGATTATGTACTAGAGTTAAACTTCGTATAGGTTAGCTTGAAAGTATTAGGATATGAGACATTACAAGTATTGCGATGACTTGAAGATGTGAAGAAGCAAAGAGCTACAATGACAACAATCATCCTTCCACTTGAGGTTAGTGATATTTGACTTGAACTGTTTCATTCCCTAACGTATCTTTCAAGTTGTGCATATTAAAAACATAACTGCAAAGCATATTTGAACTCTAGATAGACATAGTATTAAGGAATACAATATGAGGTTTATTGCTTAACCATTAAACTTTGTAGATAAGACATCGCCATAATCATTTGAATGATATTGTGATTATGTATGGGTATGAGGTGAGGATTTTATCATGGGGAACAATGTTTACATGTGTTCTAAGGAAGTAAGTTCATAAACTTGTTTGTGGACCGAAAAGGAAATTTCCAAGTGTTAATGGTTTTGTTATTCATTGTTTAACTTATGAACAACTAATATGTGTGATAAAGTATAACCTCTCACAACTTGTTGTGTTCTTGGTAGAACTTTTCACAAAGGCTGACTTATGTATTGGTATAACATTTATTAGTGAAACCAATCTTAAGTAATCACCACCTGGGTATGATCGGATTTTGTATGTCCTGACCTTGTAAGGAAAGGGAATCGATCCTTTTAAGGGAAAGGGAACCGATCCTTGTAAGGGAAAGGGAACCGATCCTAGTAAGGGGTGCATTACATCAAAGGGAACCGATCCTTGTATGGGGTGCAGCAAGGTTTATAGCGAGAAAAGGGTTACGATCCTATGGACATGTGCAACACATATAAGTTAGATACCATATATATGTGGGGAACCGATCCTAGTACCTAGTCAACCGAACTTTTGGGAAGCTAGTGTGACTATGCATAGTACTCACATGGAGGTAAAAACCGAAACTTGTTTTGGTAGAACCGTAAACCCATGATTGTGATTGAATGTTGGTTTGATCAATCACATAGTTCTTGAAAGTCATATGACCAATTCTAAACTCGTTTGGAAGTGTGGCAAATCGATTTCAAGGTTGTAAGTGTGAAAGATAACTTACAAAGTTAAGATGTTGACAAACTTTGAACACGTCTTTGTGAATGTTTATTTCTATAATTGTTCAAAGATATTTCTTAACGGCTAATAGAAGAGAATCCCGAGGATCGAAACATAAGTAAGTTAAGAATCTTTTAATTAAGGTTGTTAATTTCATTTTGAAGGAAAATTACGGAATTAGTAATGTGCATTTACTAATTAGATTTTCCGGAGAGATTTCGATCGTTATTTTTGGATAGAGCATTTCCGGGAATTATGGAAACCGAATTTGTGCTTTAATGTATATCTTGAGAATATTTTCGGTTTTGGAAATTCTTTGGTTGCCAAACTTACTTGTTTATAAATACACGAAGTTTACCTTTCTAGCAAACTAATCCTTCGTAACAACAGATTTACTCTTTTATTGTTGTTACAGGTAGCCGCCTATCGGAGAGGAGAGTAATCTAATTAGGTGAAATTTCTTACGGCCGCTGCTTTAAAGTCTTCTTTGGAATTGAGAAGCTCTAGCGATCAGTTGGTGGGAAACTAGATAATTGCGGTTTATCCTTGTTTTCGATTGATTTGATTGACTAGCGTGGTTGAAATCGATTGCACCTAGTTTGTTTATTCTTGAGAATCTTCTCTTGATATAAGATTAACTAAAACTAGTTCGAGTCTCACGATCTTTAGACCTGTTGTTAGTTCTAAAAAGACGATCTTGTGATAATCCATTATTAACGGACTCCGTTACATAGTGATTGATCACAAGAGATTCAAGTGATTGTGTGCGGGTTTTTATTGAAGATTTAAGAAGATTTAAAGATAAATAAGATATTGAAGATCGACTTGGGTTTTATAATCCTTGGTGTGCACAATACTTATTTCGATAAAAGATGATCCAATTAATAATCGTTTTATCCTTGTGGTAGATTGGATTGATTAATTGAGTAGATCGGCATCAATATGTTTCCTTGTGATTAAAGGTATTTATTGGCTTAATCTTAAACGATTACCTTAGGGTGATTGAACATAAGATCTAAGGACCCGATGAAGGAGTTTATGTTAAGATAAACGGAAGAGCCTTTGTCCGACTCATATCACTTGGTTGAATAGAGTTGATACCAAAAATATTTGTTGTTCCTTTCTTGTTTGGAATACGAACCAAAGGAATTGTTCCAAGTACGTGACTTATTTACAAGTCGGAGGCGTGGGAATACGGTGAGAACTAAGTGAACTATAGGTTTAGTTACTTGGTCTCAACTATACAAAGTTAGGTGTAATTTTGTGTACGGCTTAATCCTGAGAGTATTGAATTATGGACAAGGTCCGGTTTTTCTCGCATTTGCGGTTTCCTCGTTAACAAAATCTTGCTGTGTCATTTACTTTTATATTCGCATTATAATTATTGTATTATAATTAAAGTAAATCAAACAAACGTTAATTTCTATTTACTTGATAAGCAATCCTATTGTGTTTGGTTAAGTCCAAACCTTTGTATCAAGTAAACATACTTCGTTGTTGTATAGTCTCGATCTTGTATCCATAGATGATCACACGAAGTGTGAACCGATTAGTTGTATTGTCTCGACTCAGTCCATAGACAATCACTTCCGGAGAAAGGACTTATAGGTAGGAAAAGTTTTATCTTGAGGTATATTTGGGTACCCTCGCCTTTTCAGATACCGTCCAAGTTATTTTTTATATTCGATTGGGCTCATAAATTCCTATTTGTTTGATTGCAGATTGAATTAAGAAATTGAGATGTAACTCTTTCATATACTTTTCTTAAGATTGGAGTCCGATCATCAAGTTGATTCTCTTGAAAGTATATTGAGTTAGTCCATTCAAATTGCCAAACGAATTATTGAGTGTGGTTTTAGACCCCCATTTTCAATTATGACCAAGATGGGGTTGAATGATCAATGTTGCACAAAAATCATGCAATGCATCACTACCACCACCTCTGTTGTTCTTATAAATGGCTCCCTTACTCCTTCTTCGAACCTTCTAGAGGGCTAAGACAGGGTGACCCCTTATCTCCTCACCTCTTTCTTTTCTACATGGAATCCCTATCTAGGACTCTCATTCATGCTTTGAGGATTTATGCAACATAATTGGAGTAAAAATCTGCAGAGGTGCTCCTTCCATTAATCACTTACTATTTGTTGATGATTGCATGGTGTGCAAAGCTAAAAAAATGGAAGATCATAATCTTATGGACATCCTCAACATATTTGGTGATACTTTTGGTCAACTTATCGCCTAACGCCACTTTCTCGAACTGTACTTAGTTTTTAAGAACAAAATTCTTATTCGTGAAATATTCTTTAACCCATCCAAAAGTCGAGTTCCCTAAGTTGGACAATTTCTTCAATCATCACCATTGGGGAATCATTCATATACCTTTAGGTATTTTTCATGTTGAGATCATTGCCCAATTTTATGCAAATATCCATGAGAAAAATCTGCTGACTACTCCTTTAAAACCATAATAAGAGGTACTATCACTACTGTGAATAGGTCGGTTATCTCGTACTTGATTAATGTGCCTATTGGAGGTGCCAGATTCCCTCCACCTGAGTATGGCAGACTTTCGTTAGAAGACCTGTCTAACAGACTGTTTGATGAAAAAATTTCACGTAATGATGGCAAATTTTATGTAAGAGGAGTCATTCTACATCTCAAAGTTTCTGCAAAACTCATTGTGGCAAACATGATGCCAAGTACGTGTGACAACAACTCTTGGACCAGGGACCATACTGAGTTCATCTACCTTATCGTTGAAAGAAGGCAACTTGATTTCTATGGAATTATTATTAACTCTATGATAAGTGTTAGACACAGTGCAAGCAAGAAACCTGGACTTCCTTGTCTCATATAAAGGATATGCGCTAACTCCAATCTTCATATGATTGGCTCGATCTCGGAGGACCAGTGTGTTTGAAGATATATAGTATTGAGAAGATGAGGCATTCTACATTCGAGAAATATTCCAAGAAAACCCATTTGTTTCCGGGCTGCTAAGGAAATTGCTCATCTCCAAGAAGAACTTTCCCAAGCCGTAGAAGAAAATGTTGTCCTCAAAGAGAAAGTTAAATATCTTTGGAGATTCCGTTCTAGAATCCTTGGAGAAATTTTATGAGAGTTGAAAGAGATTACTATGTGAGGAGTGATTAGTTTCGAACTTATGTTGTTTCTTGATCTCCTGTTGAACTTGTCTTGTTATATTATGGGCTGTAATAACTTTTATGTTTAGTTTTGAATGCTTATCTTTCAAATTAATATTTTCTACATAAAGTGCCCATATGGTGTCAAAGTTAACTCTTTCACATGTCGATATGCAAATATTGATACAAGATCGATGAACTCTTGACAATAACAAAAGTTAAGCCTATATTTTCAATTATTGATGGAAGATACGTTAAAATCTTTTGTTTACAAAGATTATGTCTATTAAAAATCATTATGCAAATAATGATAAAAGATAGAATGAATCTTTGTATTTTCCGCAGTATTGATCTTTCCTTGATCCATATTTTATGTGTATACTGCGATACTCCATAAGTTTTTTCTTGTGTTGAGTATATGAACGATTGAATTGATCATTCCTTTATGGTTAACCTAATCGTAGCTCCGTAAGTTTTCTTATGTCGAGCATAATCAATTAAGTTAATCACTTTTGTGTTTAATTTGATTGTGTATTCCGATTAAATTAATCATAGGTTTACTTGTGATTAGTTTGATTGAGAATTTTAGATATAAAAATAATTTCTTTATGGTTTTTGGTGTCCAATAAAATTCTTCTTTTTCATTTAAAAGTAGGGTCGCTCTTGTTGTTCTTTTGAGAATGACATCAAATGGGGAAAAGTTCATTCGAACTTGTGCTTAATTTCATATATCTTTGTGGGGGGTGTGGCTTTGGAATTTTTAGGGGTTATCTTGTATCTTCATAAACTCCTTTATGAAAGCATTTAACCGGCTATATGATTGCATCTAAATTAGTTGGTATGTACTTTTCTTTGGTCTTGAAGCATCTACGTGGAAATTTCATTAGGATCCCGTTTTTCCTGCCTTTGCCAATTTTATTGACAAAAGGGGAGAATTAATATGTAGTTCACACTACAAATACATATGGTTTACGTGTTTTACGGGCCATTATGTAAGGGGGGTGGTTTTCATGTTGAGATGAAAGTATTGACTAAGGGGGAGTGATACATATCACCATAGTATTGTTGTCGAAGTTGTGATATAAGAACTTTGATACTATGTAATAATACTATGACACTGTATAACAATGATCGAGAGCTTTTGTTTTCTCATTATTATGGCTACATAACTTCAACAACTATGATGTGGAATTGAACATCTATGGAATCATGGGAGTACTTGGAAAAGATGAAGTTTTCAAGTAATGTTGAAGCACCAAGAGGATCAAACATGTGGACGAGAAGCTACAAATTTTATTTATTTTGTAACCCATATGTATTGATAGTTTTGCCACTAAAATTGACAAAGGGGGAGATTGTTAGAGCACTGCTCGGTCGAACTCGCATGAGTTGCTATCTCTAGCATGTTTGTCAAGTTTAATTGTCAAAACTATATGTCTTAATTTCTAGACAATTTATAGTTAAGTCTCGGTTAGGATAGGTTAGTGTAGTTGAGCTCCAGACTCCATGGATATTATCTTGCGAAGAAGAAGAAGTACTCAAGGAACCGGTGGAACTTCATCCGACCAAAAAGGTATGTGAGACTTGAACTTATCTATCACTCAAATGTCTACTCTATCTCCTACTCTTGAGAGAAAGTCGTATAAGTAAGATAGTTTTCATACATATACATTTGATATTTCGATCCGAGTTTACTCGTTTATCTTTTATATCGAAATACGTGTTGGTAAAGCTTTCGCTTTAGCCGTTGTTCATCTTTGTCCCATGACGCTAGTCATGAAGATGTTTCGATCTTGAAAATAGCTTTGATGACGATAGTCGTGAGTAACGATTATTATAACATTATAGAAGAATGTTTCAATGATTGAAATGTAGAGTTGAGAATACGTAACCAACTATGGATATAAGCATATATAGTGTGTTCGCACATTAGTATATAAATCCATGTGCCGGAAACCAAGTGTGTGCATTCGTGCATACGTATTGGCGAAGGAGATAGGTTGGGTACGCGTACCCGTAGGAAAACTGGCGGAAGTTTTCTAACCGAAAATTCTGCTGAGGTTTGTGAACTTTGCAACGGAAAACCGTCACCTTAGGTATGCGTACATGTATGCGTACCCTCAGAAGTTTTCAAACCAAAAATTTATGCTGGGTTGAGAAAACCAATTCTGGTAAAGCTAGAGTACACGTACCCGTACACGTACGCAAGCTGGTTATATCTCAAATCGGTAGCTCATGAACTTAAAACAATAAATCAATAAGGAATGCAATCTTTGCAAACCGTGGCTATATTGTTCATGATTGATTCAAGTGAATCAAACCGATTTTATTTCAATTGTGTCTATTATAAAGATCTAAGCAACGAAACAACTCTTTAACTAGTTCTTTTGAAGTCATTGGAACTAGTTATTGAAGAAGATGAATATGGTTGATATGAGAGTTATACATGTGGCTAACCATTGGTGAACCATTTGTGAACCAACCAAATGTACACGTTTAGGTACTGTTAATCAAACCTAAAAGAAATACATTTCATTTGTGTGTGACAAGCTAAGTTTCGATCTAACGGTTGAAAGATATTAGCTTGGAAAAATCAGGTTGATCATCTAACGGTAAATATTGAATGCTTTGTTACCAAGGTAACTTAGATTGCAAATCCTGATTTGAAAACTATATAAGGAGGACTCTAGCATCTGTGCAAAACTAATACCCACACATCCCGTGTGCTACTAGTTAGTTTTGCTAGAGTCGCTTCTCCTTTAACCGTAGGTTTCTTCTCGAGACCCTGTCGGTTAACGACTAAAAGACTTCATTGGGATTGTGAAGCCAGACGATACTACTTCTCTTGTAGTTTGCGATCTGATCTTGCCATTTTCTATCGTACGAGTTCAATTGTAAGATTGTATTGAGATTTATCTCCGATAGGGCAAGATAAAAAGAAATCACAAACATCTTCGTCTCATCGTTTGTGATTCCGCAACATCTAGTTTCGCTACCATACAATTTAGATTGTTTTGAGGTGATTTATAACTCTAGGCTGTTCTTCGGGAATATAAGACTGGATTATCAATTGGTTCCTGTTCACCTTGATTTTATCAACAGACAGAACAAACTTTATTAGGTTTATCTGTGGGAGACAGATTTATCTATCTGGTAGACTTATTTGTGTGATACAAATTTGTCTATTCAAGTCTTCGACTTTGGGTCGTAGCAACTCGTAGTTGTGGGTGAGAGAAGCTAAGGGAATCTATTACGTAGTATCTTGCTGGGATCGGAGACGTGAAGCGCATCTGTACCTTGGATCAGTGTGATATTGATTAGGGTTTAACTACAGTCCAGACCCGAAGTTAGTTTGTAGTAGGCTACTGTTTGTAGCGGCTTAACAATGTGTGTTCAATCTGGACTAGGTCCCGGGGTTTTCTCCATTTGCGGTTTCCTCGTTATCAAAATTCTGGTGTCTGGGTTATTTCAATTTCTGCATTATATCGTTTATCTTTATAATTGAAATAATAGAGGTTATGCATTGAAGATCATCAATTAGAATATCCGACCTTTGGTTGTTGATTTAAATTGATTGATCCTTGGATATTGGTCTTTGGTATTATACAAGTTATTCTTTGTATTTGATAGTTGTTTTTCTTCCACTAGCTTAAGGAATTTAAACTATTTTTTGAACTATTTCCTTATAGTGTGACTACGAGGATTGGATCATCGAGGGAGCATTGCCCAAATTTTTTTTTCAAGATAGAACAAAGACGTCCACAAAATCTCTACATGTACCGAGATAATCACACCTTGTTAAATTCCAAAGTAACCCATGCAAATGGATATCATGTGGAACCTCACAATGATGAGAATGTAATTGATTGCATCTTTTATAGTTTCTAATATATTTGGAAGGAAATATTTCTTAGAGAAACCAATGAGTCAATCTAGTGAAATGTAAATCACTATAGTATTTGGATTATTGAATCCATATTGACTCCGACAATGAAAAATTGGGAATTGACTCATTTAGGCTTTGACATAACCATAAAGGCACTTTGGTTGTGACATGATGTTTCGTTTTGAAAGGACTCACAACGGGATAAAGATTTACCGAATACGAAGTAACGACATATCTCTCAATAAGTGTTTTCTAAAGTACCAGATGCACAACCCCCTCCTCCCTCCCATTATGCTTTTAGGTAAGAGAGCATATCACTCATTTTACAAAGTCTTTAGTAAAACAGGATCGAGCCCTTCCTAAGGTGCAAATGGTAAACAATCCATATTACAAAGATAACAACGTGAAATTTAGAAAAATATTCATACAGAATGCGGACCATTAAACTGACTTATGGCTCTGGTGAATATTTTGACATTTTGGACTAGTTATAGTTCCCAAGAAATTTGCATTTAAAAACTCCAAGCACATATTAGACAATACAAAGTGCAAAGGCTCACCACCCTTATTAATGTTAGAGAATTTACTTCAAAAGGACTTGATGAATATTACATGTTTAATAGGATCATATTATACCCAATGGTCTCAAGCAGAGGCTACCATTAAAGGTTACAGGATGGTGCCTAAGGAATAGGTTATGCGTACCAACCTATCTTTTATTGCTTTGGGGATATGCAATATTACACGCTTCTTACTTAATTCATTTTTAGAACCCTATAATAGTCAACCTTTTTTTGCGTACCGGTTAGTAACGGATTCAAGCCTGACATTCGTTTTCTAACGCATTTTTGGTTGCACTATATATGTGCCATTAAGACTCCACATAGTACTATGATGGGTACTCTTGATGTAATACGAGACCTTCAAAGCTATTTGAAATCCGAATTTGAGATGAAAAGTATGGGGAAAGCTCACGGAATACTTGAGCTTGTGGTATGTTATTCCACCAGTTTTCATTTTTCTAAAGTTGTCGTGAAATTTAACAAAGACATGCATCCTGATAGCACTCCCATGATTAGTCGAGGCCCAAATATAAGTAAGTGACCATTTTTTCTACAAGTAGATGAAAAACATGTGTTGGGAGATGAAAAAACCATATCTAAGTACAATAGATGCATTGGTGTACTTAGTATAATAATGTATTCGATTAAATTTTATATCCTCGGTGAACTTGTTAGCTAGATATAGCTCAGGCGCCAACGCAATGTCATTAGAATGGTATAGTGAATGTAATCATGTAATTAAAAGTAACCATTGGCATAAATTTGCATTATCCCTACAAAGACATAAAAATGGAATGCTAAAGGAACTGCAATCCAAAAGTTGTTGAGTATGAAGGAATAATAATATCTTCTCCAACGAAAGCAATCAGAGGAGATATGTTAGACTATTTTCTAAGTCATTACCGATATTCAGTTTCGAAAAGTACATGACTAAAGGAGTAGTCTGGAACAACTCTGAAAGTAATCGGGGAGATGCCGACATCGGGGGAGGATCCAAGGATATGATGTCGACATAATTTACTCCGAAATTGAATCTATGTTGTACTCTTATTCCCTTCGATCTAGAATAGTTTTTCCCAAATGGTTTTCTTACTCGACAAGGTTTTAAGCGAGACAACACTAAATACATCAAGTATGTTGAACGTTGAAGACATAAATATCGTGTTGATATTACTAAAAATATCTGAATCAAAGAAATGAAATGCAATTTTCCGTTAAGCAACGTAACTTCGAGAATCAACAACAGGGTCTTATAAACATTCCATTCACCGAAGTAAAGTGTGATAAACTCCTTTTGACTGCATTAGAATAATGAAAATTGTCTGACATCAGGGGGAGCATCTAATGGTGTGTTGAACTTTTTTCCTTCACCGAGGTTACTTTTTCCCACAGGGTTTTGTTGCTCGGCAAGATTTTTAATGAGGTAACATATTCAAATCCAACTATGTTCTAAGTTTGCTTAATATTGTACTCTTTTTCTTTAGTTCAGGTTTTATCCCTCTGGGTTTCCTTGGCGAAGTTTTAACGAGGAAATTAACTTAGACTCATCGATCTTTGAAAATCGTATTGCATGTAATGAACTACATTAAAGTACGAGATAACATGTGAAGTACTAAATGTGAAGAGTTTTACTAAGGTTTTATCCCACTGGGGTTTTCCTTGTCAAAGTCTTAATTAAGCGATTGATTTCGGCCCAAGTCATCAAGGAGAGGACAACATTTGAAGAATTACATTCGAAGCACTATCGGTGAAGCACCTGCGTATGAAGTTCCATTGGACCGCACAAGGGGAGTGTTGTAGGGCCTATGTCCCATAGATGTGCGGCCCAACTAGGTAGTTAGGGTTTTCCCATGGTTGTATATAAAGCATACTCTGCTATGTAATATGGTTACTGCCCATCAATAGAATCTCTCTTGTCGTTTCTCATATTCTTGGCCTTCTCTCTGTTTTTCCCTCAAAGACTTTTAGATTTTTTTATTTTTGAAAAACTTTAATAACTTGCAAAATAATTGATCCTAAAATTTCTCTCTATGAACTCATTTTTGCGAGACAATTTTTTTTCACACTCCTCTAAAGAGTCTATATTTAACATATTCTTTTGATTGGTTGATTATTTAACTGATGGCCCCATTATCCTCCATGTTTAGAATTTCTACCCTCGTTATATAACTCCTAAATTAAATCAATGGTGGAGATTGAAATATTACGTGCACACTCGTTAGCGGTGTGCACAAACTCGAACTCCATTTTTATTAGTACTTTGTTTACCAAGTCTCTTCCCAAATAATATCCCTAAATAATCTCCGTAATTCAACTATTTTTACTCCTTTGTTTTCTAAGAATATCTCCAATATATGGTGGAATATTAACTTTTTAACCATACGTAGGAATTTAGAGCTTTAGTTAGAATAAATTCATCTCCAACAAAAATGTCCTATAAAACACGAGGGATAAAATATTAATTTTGAAGGTTTAAGATACAAGAAGGATCAAATTTTTAAATAGCATGATATTTACAGTATCTTTGAAAATCTCAATTATTTAGATACATATGATATGTGTGGCTCTTTGATTAGTGTAATCCATATTTACACACGGTAAATAAGATCCATATTTACACACGGTAAATAAGATCCATATTAATTAATTATTAATTATTAATTTATTTTTTAATGCCATTCATAGTCCTATTGGTCGATTAGTGAGAACTTTTCATTTATTTGGACTGTGGTCAATTAGTGAGAACTTTTCAGACCGACAGAGTTAGTAATTTACATTAATTTAGATGGAGTTTAGTAACTTAGATTGAGCTTTCATTTCTACATTTTCAGACAGAGAAAGTTAGCCTTAATTAGTTACGTGTTATTATCAAATTATTTTTAAAATAAGTAAGTACTAAATGAAATGCATTCATTTGGTATATTCTGTAATTAGCGTTTAATCAACTAAGATTTCGATATTAATTTTAGGAAGCAAAAGATATTACGTTAATTCGTTTTTAACTAGATGATCCCATATTAATTAAATAATTAATTATTAAAGATTTTGTATATATATGTTATAAAATAATTAATTATTAAAGATTTTGTATATGTATGTAATAAAGAACGTTACGAACCAGATGTGATTTTTAACCATTTTTAGTATAAAATATATCTTTACAGGCAAGAGTGATATTTCAATCCATCCGTCTAAACTAAAATTCAGAAATACTGGATATTTTGTTCATCAAAATCCTTTCCGGATCACAAATGGGTAGAACAAAACCATGTCTTTTCATTTCTCTTCTAACGATTATTATACAGCTAAACTCAGCCATCGCAATGAATCCCAAAGGGTTTACTCTGCGGATGATTCACAAAGACTCTGAAGAATCACCCCTTTACAACCCTCTTGATCATTTGATGACACCAGAGGAAAGATTTCAAACCCTCATCGACCAATCCAGAGCTCGAGCACGATACATTGCTTCACAAATAAATCCTGATGTTGTTGTGCCGGTGGTTTTCGATGAAGGAACATTTTACTACGCTGCACATGTACGTATAGGTACATTTCCTAATATACAGCCACCATTCATGAGTTACTATTTTTTGATTGATTCAGGTAGTGATCTTACTTGGCTTCAATGCGAAGGTGCGACACAATTTTTCCATCAAGATTCGCCTCTTTATCCTTGGAAGGATTCACAATCATATATTCCTGCTCTTTGCCAGGATCCTAGTCCTGGCTGCGATAGATGCGATGGCAAGGGCCAATGTCTTTACAAATTATCTTATGTGAGTTCTCAAGTTACATCTGGTGTTATTGCCAAAGAAAACTTCACTTTTACCGGAGGCTTTGAAATTATTCAACTATTAATGGGCTGTGGTTTACGCCAAGAAAATTTTACCATGGGTAATAACGGCGGTAAAGGGAAACCTGATCTTATCGCAGGAATCCTTGGTTTAGGAAGAGGTCCACGCTCTTTTGTAACCCAATTAGATTCTCGTGGAGGTAAATTTTCCTACTGCTTTGAGAAATATAGCCGGGGAAACACATATTTAAGTTTTGGTGCAGATGCGAAGATTGAAGGCCAAGTTGTCAGAAGTACTCCCATAGTACGAACCAGCTTTGAGACACCGTATTATTACTTGAATCTTGTGGGTATCAGCGTGGGTGGTGTTAGAGTGCCAATTCCAAGAAGTGAATTACAGATTAACCTCGGTGATCAAACTGGCGGTTGCATCATAGATTCGGGGGCTCCATTGACCACCATGTATAGAAACATTTTTGATAGAGTTGCACAGTCTGTAGCGGATTATTTTCTGAGTAATAATCATATGCGTCGTGCAGGGTTTACCGGAAGCTGGGTTTGTTTCATTCCTATACCTGGACAAGAGTATACAAAACCCATCATAACATTTCATTTTCAACAGGCTGATTATGTTGTTTCAGAGACTTGGTTTGAGAGGCAAGGAAATATTTGTTTAGCAATGGTTAGTTCGGATTCTAATGCGCCGGCTGTGCTTTTTGGAGCATTACAACAGGTTAATAAGAGGATTTTGTATAATAATGTGGATCTGTCGCTCTCATTTGTTGATGCGAACTGCTGAAGAGTGTTAGTGTGAGTACTCAGTCATTTGCAGAAGACTCTCAACCATCTCCTCAGACTATGGAAGCCGGTATTCAAGCCAAGCAATGAGTCAAGTCAGCAACAAATCACTCCGACTATTATCTAGGATCTTACTTATATTTCTGTTGATCAGTTCATGTGACTAATGTACTTTGCTTCAGTATAAATAAAAGAGTTCAATCTCCACATTACCGTGTGGAAGATTTCCAACCAAATATCATATTCTAGCTTGGTATCAGCCATTCGATCCAAGTCTAGCTTCCGCAATTATCAAAATCAAAAAAAAAAAACCAACTATCCACAAAACACATTTTAGCCAACAATGGCAGAAGCTACAATTGCTCTTCGCCAAGTTCAAATTCATCACCTAGTTACTCTCAAACACACCGAAACTAATCATATTCTATGGAAGGCTCAATTTAAGCCTATCCTGAAAGGCTATGATCTCACAGGATTCATTGATGGATCTAAAGAAAAGCCTGCAAGAAATCTTCCAGATAGTGAAGATATCAATCCAGCCTTCACAGCGTATGAATCTCAAGATTCTCTCATCGTTGGATGGCTAAACTCAACCTTAACACCTGAAGTGCTCAGTGTTGTAGCAGAACTTGATACTGCAAAGGAGATCTGGGACAAATTGGAGTCGGAGTTTGCACCAAAGACATTTGCTCACCAGATGAATCTCAAAAGACAACTTCATAACTTGAACAAAGGTAATAAGACTTTGAAGGCTTATTTGAATGATGCTAAGCGTTTGTTTGATCAGCTTGCAGCAACTGGATACATCGTACCCTCTCATGAGATGAAGCAGTCCATTTGCAATGGATTAAACCAGGCATATGACCCCATTGTTACTTCCTTGAGCACTGCTGAAACAATGGATATTGCGACTTTCAACACTCATCTCCTAACTTTTGAGATGAGGCTTGAACATCAGATGTCACAAATTCAACAACCAGTTGCAAATGTTGTCACTTCAAACTTTTCTTCTGCTAGCAGGAATGCACCAAGAGGTGTTCCCAATCAACCAAGAGGACCGAATCCACCAAACAACAACAACAACCGTCGTCCACAACAACCCCAAAGAGTTGTTGCTCAGGGTCCAGTTTTCTGTCAGATTTGCAAGAAGCGTAACCACACCTGCAGATCGATGTTGGTTTCGATATGACAAAGGATCCACTTACCAAAACAAGGCACCTGAAGCTTTTATTGCGTTGCCTGGTGGACAAGCTGATGCCCAATGGGTTCTGATCACTGGTGCTACGCATCATATAACTGCAGATGTCAATAACTTGTGCATTCATCATGAGTATGAAGGGACAGATCAAGTTAGAGTTGGTAATGGCGCTGGTCTTGACATTGCGCATATTGGTAACGCTACATTCACTTATAATACACGCTGCTTTCTTTTAAATCATGTGTATCATGTTCCAAAGATTAAAAGGAATCTTCTATCAAGTACACTACACCAAATTTAAGGGATTAGAAACGAGAACTAAGCCGTTACTAAACGGGTTGTAACGGCTCTACTTTGTTGCAAAAGTGGGTGTTACATTTTTTTCGTAACGGCTTTGTGGCCGTTACGAATCTGGATTGTAACGGCTCTCGTAACAGCTGCGAGCCGTTACGAATTTGCCACGTGGTAACAGCTTTGGGCCGTTACGAATTTTTTTTGTAACATAGCTGGCGTAACAGCTTTCAGCCGTTACTACGTGTCAGATTGTAACAGCTTTGAGCCGTTACTACGTGGCAAGTTGAAACAGCTCAGAGCCGTTACGAATTTTTTTGTAACAGCAAAAAAATTACTGCTGGTCAACATTGACCTGGTCAAAATTGGTCAATATTTACCAATTTTGACCAGGTCAATGTTAACCTAAGCGATCCATTTTCAAATTTAAGATACGCCGGAATTCAAACAAAAATACGCAAAAATACCTGTATAAATCTTTCATTCAATCTAACCACATTCTATGATACATTCAACATCAATAAAACTTGTTCTATTCTTTCATTCAACCCACCAAATTCTATGACACATTTAAACAAGATCATTGACTTAGAACTTATGAGAATTTCTAAACACTCTTTTACATTCACTCAAGAAGTTTGATACTTGGAGAGAATTCATATTCCTAAGTTTGAGGGAATATAATATATGTTTAGAAACTTAAATAGATATCATATAAGTAAACTAACAGACAGAACTCACATAACAGTCTTTGCCTTGTCTTGCATGCCGATTATCTTTCAAATATGCAACACTTATGAGTTATGCACCTGAACAAGGTCCTGGTTGTGAGCAACTTCTGTAAGGAAAGCAACCACCATTGTCCGATCTGCAAGGAAATGAATTGGAACAATCAGTAGTAAATTAGACACTTCCAACTTATACTTGAGAAATTTGTTTAAAAATTCAATACCCCTGCAGTAAATTAGATGATCGGTAGTAAAATATACGATCAGTAGTAAAAATATTTCATTCAATTCAACCAAATCCAATCACACATTCAAGATATACGCCAGAAAGAAACAGGAAACCAAATTAAATAGCCATAATAACAGCAGTACCAGGAAAAACACAAGTGAAACCATCAGCTTTTTCTGCAACAAATTCATCCTTGCCTGACCTGGCAATGCAGATAAGGGGTACATGTTGGTTCCCATTCCTAGACGACTGCCCGTTTCTTTTCTTTCCCAATAGCCAGTAACAATAATCAAAAAATAAACTGATTTAGTCGTAACATTGCTCACCTTCTACATGTGAAGTTCAAAAAAAATCGTGAGAAAGGATGGCAACAAAAAATGATTGGGTAAAACCGTAAAACAGATACCTACATGTGATCACTTGACACCAACACCAAGGTCTAGAGGTCTCATAACGGTCTCAGCACTGTCGCGTCTAGGTGGGTCAAAGAGTGGCAAGAGAACAATAAGCTGCCATCGAGCCCCGATGCATGTTAGAAACAAGTAAGGGGTAGGGAATAGAGGAGTAGATTTGTAGTTTAAGTTACCTGGTATGCTACTCCGAGTGACCTTTAAGCCTCGTTCTGCAAATCTGTCAATCCCTGCATGGACTCTGAGGTCTATGTCCAATTTATTGTGCGCAAGATTTAAAATCTGACCATCAAAAACATTGTTGGTAGAGTAACAATAAGAAGCCATTAAGAACATGCAAACAACCGAAGTACAAAAGTTCAAACAGTGATGCCTGCTCCAATGCACCTCTGGTGACCTGATACATTTTACCTTTAATAAAACACATTTCATGCATCATGTGACCATTAACTACAAATTATGATAATAACTCACCTCAATGGTTGCTGCAATGCTTCTTAATGATGGATTAATACGAATGATACTCCCAGCAAACACCCCTCTGTTCCTAACAGCTGTGTTGCGGTACTAACACTGCAAGCCTCAACTCAAGCATCAAGCCAAAAAAAAATGTGTGGGTTGCATAAGCCAATGTGCTTCTGATTCGAGCAACCTCACATATCTGCAAACAAACACATCCATCAAGATACACAAAATTTAAGTAATCCAGCAGCAAGTTTCAAAATCTGCAGTCTAACTTCCAATATAAAATGCAACATTGAATTCAGAAAATTCGAACCACATCTCAACCTCAAATCACAATTGCATAATCTCGGGTAGTAACAAAAACAACTTTCCAGTCCCCCTACTAAACAGGTGAACCTTCAAGTACTTTATATCAAATGCAAAGCCAATATCTCAAAACCCCACATTTATCAACAAAAAGCAACAACCTTGCAAACCAGATAGCCAAAAATTCCAATGCAGAATGAATAGAATAAAAAAAGTCGCAATGTATTAGTTCTGGGTCTCAGATGAACAAAGTCTTTTAAAACTCGAGTAAATTCACTTTTTATGTAAAGGATATTTAAATCAAAAATATGAGGTGAAACGGGGGATTTAGATCTGCGGAAAGAAGTTAGAACTTTTTTCTAATTTACACAAACATCATTTATAAAAAAAGTTTGAAAATGTTGAATCAACATAGACTATGGTAAATTTCTTAAATTTCATAAATTATGGTACGAACTGAATGAAATTTATTACCTGTATAGCATTTCCCTCACTAAATTCTTTGATAACATTTATCAACATTTCAACAATCATCACAGCTGTCTTGAGAATAATCAATTAATTTCCAAGAATTTGTTCCTTTAGGAAAATTTAAACCATTTTCTTAACTCTCCTTCTATCCACCATTGGAGTTGGATAGTTCGAGCAGCTGAAGTCAAGGTTGACCCCTACAATCAAAAGAAAAAGGAGAGAGAGATCCATCAGAAATAGACTTACGAAAAAATCAAGCCACCGTAAATAGAAAGATCAGGGAATCAATTGAATTATAAACACACAATAGAAAGATGTAAAGAGAGAGAAAAGAGGGATTTCAATCAAGCAAACAATGGGTGGGCTGAGATCTATAAGACGGAAGAAAAATATGAGTTAAAGACTTGATACAAGGGAAGATCAAAACTTTGATAGATACAAGGAAATTTGATAATAATTCACCTCAATGGTTGTTGAATGCTTCTTAATGATGGATTAAGACGAATTACACTCCAGCAAACACCCATCCGATCCTAATAATTAAAGGTAGGATTGAAATGCATCAACCTCAGACCAAGACTATATCCAAAAATTTCAGGTAGTAGTCCACGAACCTAAATTTGCAAGTCTGAAGCTGATTCGATTGAAAGACTTTCGTCACTGCCTAGAAAATGAAACATTTCAACCTCGTTTAGATAACTATCACATTAACTCTCGATCCATCAAGCTTATCAATTGCTACACAAAATATAAAGTCGGATAACAAGCTAGAGATAGAGCTTTAACCTCCTCCTTCTAGCTATCTTCAAGATCCTCCTCCTGCCAGTGGTTTGAAATATTTAAAGTAACAATAACATCTCTTTTCTTGCTTTCACATAGAAATAATCTGTCCGCCATAGTCCGAATCAAAGCCCTGTAAAAAGCACAACAGGGGATTTCAACATGTTATGAGCTAGAAATATAAGGGATATAAGCACGAATCCTACGAGCTCAGCTTAAGCTCGAGCTGAACCAACTATAAAATATAAAACCCACTGATTCAAATCACCTCCTGGATACATCTCATCATGGGCATATTGTGAAAGGCGAACAGTTTGAACCAGGCATTAGCTTATAGCCTGTTAATTGCCCTGTGCGATTGACATTTCTTGTGTTCTTGATCTGAAAACGAATGAATCGACAATTTCGACATTAGGGAAATCAAGGCATAGTATATACAATAAAATATTTTTGGTAACTAATGACGAAAAAGGCATAAAAAAAGAACCACCAATTAATGTAATGACGAGTGATAAAGGATTGCAGTCACGCATGGCTTGCATCTCGGACTTGAGCAGTGTTTCTTCAGCGTAGAAAGCATTGTTATGAATATCGTTCTTCCCAAGTTCTTCGACTTTCACATCCACCTCAACTACCTACAACAAGGTGTTACAAACTACCTTAACCACCACACGCAAGAAAAATGTAATATAGAAGACACGAGTGTTACTTGATTGAATGCTTCACCAGGCTTACAGTCCACAGCCATATCCATACGAGAAACAAAGAAGTGTTGATGTACTGGTGCATACAATCCTGGAGCTATAGTTGTACCGTATTTCCTGGATTCACCTGGTTGTATTGCTCTAAGTGAGAATTCCGCTTAGCTTAACCTCAGCCTTCTATTTTTCCATCCTGTAATATTTAAAGAGAGATTGCATGAGCATTATAACAAATTCAACTTTGCACATAATATGGAACAATAAACCAGGACATACAAGTACATTCAGAACAATCAATGTCTAAGAATATTGATAGCACACAAATGCAAATTCCAACTTGCCTGATAGAAATGCCAGAAGAATCCATACTCATAATTAGCCACAATGCAAAAAAAGGATACTGTGAGCCTTCTAGACCTTCTAACTTCTGCTAAGCCAGACCTCCAATCTTGATGTTTCCACAGTATACCATGGTCCTCCTCGTGTAAGCACACACAATTTTCATCGTTTCTACTCCCCCGGTAAAATTTTTAAAATGGGCATCGAAATACTTGATGTAACCCAAACAATCACACCCCTGCAATGATTAATCCGTTTTAGCCAAGCCAACACCAATCGAACAAAAAGTTTAGACCTGAAATAATCAAATGGACAAAACCAGGAATCAAAACCAATCCTCACCTTTTTTTCAGAGAATGTGCATTTTTACCGAGTGCCATCTTCTCCTCGCATCAAATGCATTTTTTCCTGTAATGTGGCTCATTTGGATCACCATATGGGACCACCATCTCAACAAAACTCAGCCTGTGAGCTACAGGTCTCCAACCCCCACTACCACCAGTATATGCAACAGAATATAACCAAACACTCTCTGGGAGTGAAACCAACCCGAAAGTTCCACCGCAAACCTTGAAGAATAAAATGAGAATAAGCATTTAAATTTAATACGAATAGAAAAAAGAACACTGTCAATCACATATCCTAATGAATAAAGAGTACTTTTTTCCATTCCACAAACTGCCTATTAACACGAAAGCTTGGTCCTTGAGTTAGATCTGATGATGATTTCATTTCCCATAGGATGATAGGAGTAACCCTAACTTCAACATCAGAGTAACCATCTTCAGCAAGCTCTCTAGCGAAGAATACTCCTCAGCATCAATCTGTAAATCAAAATCGAAACAATTTATTTCAGCCTAAAAAAATCACCAAAAAAATCAAGATATAACAGAAATTAATGATACAGAAATAGGGATTGTAGTAGGATTTACCTTATGTTTCTCACGAATAAACCAAATACATCATTCAACGACACCTACAAATCGAAACCAAATCAAGAACAAAACCTAATTTAGATGGAACCCTAAAATCGGATTTAACAGATTATGAAACCCAACTGATGATGACTTACACAGATGTAAACTTAAATCAAAACCCTAAACTCGATGAGCAGACGATTGAAGATTAGTTCTTCAAACATCGGATGATTAATCTGCGATTGAGAGGAAGAAAAGGGAGGCGCGGTAGTAGAAAAGAAATGTAAGTGAAAATGAAAAGTCGAGAGCAGAGAAAAGATTATCTAGGTTAGGGGAGGGGATGAAATATCCTGTAGTTCAACGATTCTTGGGTTGAAAAAGAATAGCAAGCATGTGAATGGCACACGCACAAACTGCAAGTGTTACGACCCAAGTGTGACCAAGCGTGTGAGTGGCACGCCTATAAAAAATTTCAGTAACGGCTTGGCCCTGTTACGATTTTTTTTAAAAATTTAGTAACGACTTCCAGCCTGTTACGATTTTTTGTAACGGCAAATTTATAACGGCCCCAAAATCCTTGTGTAACGGCCATTCGAAATCTTTGGATAATTGTTCATCAAAATCCTTTGCAGATCACAAATGGGTAGAACAAAACCATGTCTTTTCATTATTCTTCTACTAGTGATTATTCTAGCTGACTAAACTCAACCATCGCAATGAATCCCGGAGGGTTTACTCTCATGGATGATTCACAAAGACTCGAAGAATCACCTTTACAACCCTCTTGATCATTTGATGACACCGGAGGAAAGATTTCAAACCCTCATCGACCAATCCAGAGCTCGATCACGATACATTGCTTCACAAATAAATCCCGATGTTGTTGTGCCGGTGGTTTACGATGAAGGAACATTTTACTACGCTGCACATGTACGTATAGGTACATTTCCTAATATCTGACAACCATTCATGAGTTACTATTTTTTGATTGATTCGGGTAGTGATCTTACTTGGCTTCAATGCGAAGGTGCGACACAATTTTTCCATCAAGATTCGCCTCTTTATCCTTGGAAGAATTCACAATCATATATTCCTGCTCTTTGCCAGGATCCTAGTCCTGGCTGCGATAGATGCGATGGCAAGGGCCAATGTCTTTACAAATTATCTTATGTGAGTTCTCAAGTTACATCTGGTGTTATTGCCAAAGAAAACTTCACTTTTACCGGGGGCTTTGAAATTATTCAACTATTAATGGGCTGTGGTTTACGCCAAGAAAATTTTACCATGGGTAATAACGGCGGTAAAGGGAAACCTGATCTTATCGCAGAATCCTTGGTTTAGGAAGAGGTCCACGCTCTTTTGTAACCCAATTAGATTCTCGTGGAGGTAAATTTTCCTCTTGCTTTGAGAAATATAGCCGGGAAACACATATTTAAGTTTTGGTGCGGATGCGAAGATTGAAGGCCAAGTTGTCAGAAGTACTCCCATAGTACGAACCAGCTTTGAGACACCGTATTATTACTTGAATCTTGTGGGTATCAGCGTGGGTGGTGTTAGAGTGCCAATTCCAAGAAGTGAATTACAGATTAACCTCGGTGATCAAACTGGCGGTTGCATCATAGATTCGGGGCTCCATTGACCACCATGTATAGAAACATTTTTGATAGAGTTGCATGATGCGTAGCGGATTATTTTCTCGAGTAATAATCATATGCGTCGTGCGGGGGTTTACCGGAAGCTGGGTTTGTTTCATTCCTATACCTGACAAGAGTATACAAAACCCATCATAACATTTCATTTTCAACAGTGATTATGTTGTTTCAGAGACTTGGTTTGAGAGGCAAGGAAATATTTGTTTAGCAATGGTTAGTTCGGATTCTAATGCGCCTACTGTGCTTTTGGAGCATTACAACGTGGTTAATAAGAGGATTTTGTATAATAATGTGGATATGTCGCTCTCATTTGTTGATGCGAACTGCTGAAGAGTGTTAGTGTGAGTACTCAGTCATTTGCAGAAGACTCTCAACCATCTCCTCAGACTATGGAAGCCGGTATTCAAGCCAAGCAATGAGTCAAGTCAGCAACAAATCACTCCGACTATTATCTAGGATCTTACTTATATTTCGTTGATCGGTTCATGTGACTAATGTACTTTGCTTCAGTATAAATAAAAGAGTTCAATCTCCACATTCTTGTGTGGAAGATTTCCAAACAAATATCATATTCTAGCTTGGTATCAGCCTTTCGATCCAAGTCTAGCTTCCAATTATTAAAAAAAAAAAAAAAAAACAAATATCCACAAAACACATTTTAGCCAACAATGGCAGAAGCTACAATTGCTCTTCGCCAAGTTCAAATTCATCACCTAGTTACTCTCAAACACACCGAAACTAATCATATTCTATGGAAGGCTCAATTTAAGCCTATCCTGAAAGGCTATGATCTCACAGGATTCATTGATGGATCTAAAGAAAAGCCTGCAAGAAATCTTCCAGATAGTGAAGATATCAACCCAGCTTTCACAGCGTATGAATCTCAAGATTCTCTCATCGTTGGATGGCTAAACTCAACCTTAACACTCGAGGTGCTCGGTGTTGTAAGCGTAATCCTGATACTGCAAAGGAGATCTAGGACAAATTGAAGTCGGAGTTTGCACCAAAGACATTTGCTCACTGAGATGAATCTCAAAAGACAACTTCATAACTTGAACAAAGGTAATAAGACTTTGAAGGCTTATTTGAATGATGCTAAGCGTTTGTTTGATCAGCTTGCAGCAACTGGATACACCGTACCCTCTCATGAGATGAAGCAGTCCATTTGCAATGGATTAAATCAGGCATATGACCCCATTGTTACTTCCTTGAGCACTGCTGAAACAATGGATATTGCGACTTTCAACACTCATCTCCTAACTTTTGAGATGCGGCTTGAGCATCAGATGCCACAAATTCAACAACCAGTTTGTCACTTCAAACTTTTCTTCTGCCAGCAGGAATGCACCAAGAGGTGTTCCCAATCAACCAAGAGGACCGAATCCACCAAACAACAACAACAACCGTCGTCCACAACAACCCCAAAGAGTTGTTGCTCAGGGTCCAGTTTTCTGTCAGATTTGCAAGAAGCGTAACCACACTGCAGATCGATGTTGGTTTCGATATGACAAAGGATCCACATACCAAAACAAGGCACCTGAAGCTTTTATTGCGTTGCCTGGTGGACAAGCTGATGCCCAATGGGTTACTGATACTGGTGCTACGCATCATATAACTGCAGATGTCAATAACTTGTGCATTCCTCATGAGTATGAAGGGACAGATCAAGTTAGAGTTGGTAATGGCACTGGTCTTGACATTGCGCATATTGGTAACGCTACATTCACTTATAATACACGCTGCTTTCTTTTAAATCATGTGTATCATGTTCCAAAGATTAAAAGGAATCTTCTATCAGTATCTCAGTTCTGCAAAGATAATCGTGTATTCTTTGAATTTCACACCAACTATTTTCTTGTGAAGGACAAATGCACAGGAGCAACGCTGCTAAAGGGGAGGAATGAGAATGGGTTATACATTTTCGATGAAATAGGTGACATCAATCCCTCCAAAACTCCACAGATCTTTCTCTCAGCCAGTCTACCTGTTTGGCACCAGCGTCTTGGTCATCCAATGCTAGGCACTGTTTCAAAAATAATTAGAAATTTTTCACTTCCTGTCTTGAATAAGAAGTTTGAATTCTGTCACTCTTGTCATGTTAGCAAGAGTAAGAAGCTTCCTTTCTCTCTCAGTAGTACCAGCTTTGATAAACCTTTAAGTTTAGTGGTTTCTGATATTTGGGTATCTCCACAAATTTCTAGAAATGGTTTCCGTTACTACATGTTATTAATGGATGTTTTCTCTCATTATACTTGGGTTTTTCCTATGGTACAACGATCAGATGCTTACAATATTTTTGTTCAGTTTCACAAACAAGTTGAAAATTTAACTGGTCATAAAATCAAAATCTTTCAGTCTGACAATGCTCTCGAATACAAAAAAATCACTTCCTATCTAAACAATGTTGGCATTCAACATAGGTTCTCTTGTCCCCATACATCTGCTCAAAATGGTCTAGCAGAGCGACGTATTAGGCACGTCACGGAGAGTGGCCTTGCACTTCTATTTCATGCTCATCTACCAAAAGAATTTTGGTCCGAAGCATTTAGCACAACCTTCTATCTTATCAATAGAATCCCAAAGTCTATTTCTAATACAAAAACACCTCTTAAACTGCTATATAATAAGCAACCAGATTATCTGTTTTTACGTGTATTTGGTTGTCTTGCATATCCTTGTCTTAGACCTTACAATTCAAACAAATTAGAGCCAAGGTCACAACCCTGTGTGTTTATAGGATATAGTTGTTGATGGTGGTTTTAAGACAAGGGGTAAAAATCGTAAAACCCCATGACCTAGTGTTACCCGCAACACATTAACTAAGAGCATTTAACTCAGGTGTAAATAATTAATAGGGTATTTTTTTCAAAATACCAGATTAGGGTTTTCAACCACGTAACCTAATTCCAAAACCAAGCCGCATACTCGCGCACCATGGCAACAATGCCAAACCAAGCCGCATACTGCGCACCATGGCAACAATGCCAAACCAAGCCGCACCTGCACCATGAAATAATGCCAAACCAAGCCGCACCCTGCGCACCATGGCAACAATGCCGAACCAAGCCGCATAATGCGCACCATGGCAACAATGCCAAACCAAGCCGCATACTGCGCACCATGGCAACAATGCCAAACCAAGCCGCACCTTGCGCACCATGGCAACAATGCAAACCAAGCCGCATATATCGCACACCATGGCAACAATGCCAAACCAAGCCGCATATCAGCACCATGGCAACAATGCCAAACCAAGCCGCATACTTTACGCAACATGGCAACAATGCCAAAACCAAGCCGCATCTTTGACATGGCAACAATACCAAACCAAGCCGCATACTGCGCACCATGGCAACCATGCCAAACCAAGCCGCACTCTGCGCACCATGGCAACCATGCCAAACGAAGCCGCACTCTGCGCACCATGGCAACCACGCCAAACCAAGCCGCACTCTGCGCACCATGGCAATAATGCCAAACCAAGCCGCACACTGCGCACCATGGCAACAATACCAAACTAAGCCGCTATGCCATTGGCACATGCCAAATATAGCGCCCTAGGCTTGAAAAACGTGCAACTAGGTCAACATGGCCGTACGTGCCAATGGCACATGCCAATATGCTCGCTAGCGGCCTTTTCTACCAAAGCCACGGCCCTAACGGCCCCGCATGCTATTGGCACATGCCAACATGCTCGCTTAGCTAGTTTCCCTAGCAAAATCACGGCCCTAACGGCCACGCATGCCATTGGCACATGCCAACATGCTCGCCTAGCTAGTTTCCTATCAAGGTCACGCCCTAACGGCCACGTATGCCATTGGCACATGCCAACATGCTCGCTAGCTAGTTTCCATCAAGGTCACGGCCCTAAAAGCCATGCATGCCATTGGCACATGCCAACATGCTCGCTAGCTAGTTTCCCTAGCAAAATCACGGCCCTAACGGCCACGCATGCCATTGGCACATGCCAACATGCTCGCTAGCTAGTTTCCTATCAAGGTCACGGCCCTAATGGCCACGCATGCCATTGGCACATGCCAAACATACACGCTGGTAGCCTAACTTGCAAACCGTGCAACCTACCACCAAGGCATTCCGCACATGCCATTGGCACATGCCAAACAAACACGCTGGTAGCCTAACTTGCAAAACCGTGCAACCTACCACCAAGGCATTCCGCACATGCCAAACACACACGCCGGTACGTAGCCCAACTTGCAAACCGTGCAAACTACCACCAAGGCATTCCGCACATGCCATTGGCAAATGCCACACGCGCCACTAGCAGCGCCACTTGCACTCAAGATGCAACCAACACTCGAGACATCAACACAAACTGGGGATGCTTCTTTAGGGTTTTGGTTTGGCGGTCACAGCATGCAGCGTACACTACGCTCACATTAAGAAAGCGTGAAAAGGAATAAAGCGGTCAAATAAAAGAGGAAATAAAGGTGAAAAACGTTTTCACCCATTAAACCATGCGGTTACCACCTCCTCCCATTATTTCACCCTTTACTCTCTTCCTTCATGAGGCCAGGGTACGTTTCAATCTCGACTTGTATAAATAGGTCTTACCTATTTCCACCAGAGAACAAGTCTCGGTCAGGAGAAAAATACCACACTCTCAGAAAGGAAACTTTGCAAGCTCTCCCAAAATCTTCCATCTCTTGCAAGCTTCCTAAGCTTTCACTTTCTGATACAAGTCGAGATACTACTCTCCCCGCACTATTCGGCCTCAACACCTTTCTCTTCCCTCCCCAAATCAACCCTTCTCCTCCACTTTGTGACCGAAGCAAGTCTGGAACGGCCATTTCTTGGTTAGGCCGGACTTGTACAGATTGATCTCGAATCTATAAAGTGCTCACGTGCAGCACAGTTGTTTAGGGTTTGAATCAGGTTCTCACTCACCTACCGACCTTACGGAAATCGGCGGAAACGATTTTTACCCATAAACAATTGGCGACCACAGCGGGAGGATTGATCTATCGGCTACAATGTCAGACTGTCGATCTCATTCTTCGACCCAGATGTCAAGATGGTAGGGGAAGGCGACTCGATCCGACTAAACTACCAGACGACCCGGTTACCAGTTGTAAAACTACACGAAAAACTCAGGGACTCGTTAAAGATGCCACCAATGATTGGGGACTTGCGACTCAGTCCAACTTAACTACCCGGACGACCCGGTTACTAGTTATAAAAACTACACAAGAAACTGGGACTTGCCGAAGATGCTACTTACTCGATCCGACTCAACTACTGCACGACCCGGTTACCACTTGCAAAAACTACACAAGAAAACCGGGACTCGCCGAAGATGCTATTAACGATTGGGGACTTGCTGACGATGCTACCAAAGAAAGCCGCCTTTTACATGGAGAGGGGTGTTCACAAAAAACCTATGAAGTGAGTAAATTTAGATCACGCAAGACATACGATCTGCTTTAGGCTCTTAGTAAAACCGTCATACTACCGAGTATTGTGCCTATGGCTAGCGCACACTTTCATAAAAGCAATATTCCTTTCCCAAAACATAATCGAAGTCATTTTATCAAAACCATTCATCCCCAGAAATAATCCAATATCCTTAAAAGCTAACATTTATCTATCAACCCAAGAAATCCAGGAAGACAAAACCATAAACCGGCGCTTTGTTTGCCTTTCAAAAAAAAAGCCACCTACCCGTACGTGCCTACTTTGCACAAAAATAATTACCTGTCACTATTGGAAGATGTTACTACGGTGACATTGAAGAATTATTTATGATGAAGTATTTCCACAAGTTTATGAAAGGCATACCTATGGCTATGGTTTGCACCAGCACAAGAAACAATAAAACAAATTGAAAGAGAAACGCTGGAGTACATAGCTGGAATATGCTCGCCCACTTTATCACTACCGCGCTACCGCTAACACCATGACGTGATAACAAACATACGAGGTAAAAAAGGGGAGCCAACCCATTTCATGAGCATAACACTTTTTTGGAATTTGAATAAGGAAGGATTTCTGTTTGAGCTACGTATGGGAAGAGGCAACTGGGCCTAAGAAAAAGTCCAAGCCAGCGCCCATTCTAAGACGATCCGGCGCCCACCGACGCGCATGCCGAAGCTCTACCGTGACGCGTATGCCGGAAGCGCTTGCCCAGACGTGCTTCCCGGACGCACATGCCAGGCACACATGCCGCACGCGCATGCTAGCCGCAGAGACCACACTGCTGTGCTAACGGTTGCATCCTTCCGGCGCTAACATCTTGCGCCCTTCCCGGCCACCATCCTCTCCCTTCAAACGGCGCCATGACTCCGGAACTTCGTGATCAAAACCGTGTCATCTCTGCACGATACACTTACGATCACTAGAACCAGAGACGTTTCCGTCACCCCAACGGTTCTTCAAGCATGGAAGCTCCAACCGTCACCAGAGACGCTACTCCACCATCAGGGTAAGATACTGGAAGATCCGGAAGAAGCCGACCTCCTTTTAGCACTGTTGATTTGATGAAAATACAAAAGATACTTCAGCAGGACGTGCGTTTATAGATGAAGAGGCTCGCGTTGATCTTAAACGCCCGATGAAGGGGATAAGCAATCCAACTTCGTCACACGTAAAGATCGGAAAGACTTCTCCAAAATCGAAAGCAAAGGAAACCAACAACTCTCCCACGAGTTCACGGAGACCCTTCTTCCGTCAGGACCCGCACGACGGGAACTTCTCCAACAAAGTCGTACGCCTATGATGAAACAAATTGTGTGAGATTCTATGTTTCTCCAAGGCTTAGCGTCAAGACATATTTGCACCCTCAACTGCACTACATCAGGAAGCGTGCGTTTTCATCCGGGGAAGCCGTTCCCAAACCCCAACCTCTCATAGGAAGCACGATCGATAGATGGAACGGGGACTCTAACCTCCGCTCTCTTGAGGGATGTCGAAGTTTGAGCCCGAACGTGACGCGGTCTCCGACTTCAAAATGGTAACCGTCAAGGCTCTCGAGAGTTGCAAGACGTTGTTTCAACGTTCTCTCCGTATAGCTACGCATCAACGTTCTCTCCGAGTAGTAGCTACACATCAACGTTCTCTCCAGAAGTAGCTACACATCAACGTTCTCCAAATAGCCGCTTCGTATCAATGTTCGCTTCAACGCCACTCCTTCCCCGCAAAGGGTCATGCCACCACACTCCCCACCCGAGCTCCACCGCAAAAAGAGCAATTACTACAAGGATGGAAACACGTAAACCATACTTGAGTACGGAAGATATACATGGGATCCCTTCACTGTCAAAGCTACGAAGAACAGTCCACCAAAAATCCGTACCCACAACAAGGTCCTCTACTCTTCAAGGGTGCAGCGCAAGAACATCATCACCTCTCCGTATAGAAGACGCCTTCAACACTTTACGAGGCCGCGGAGGATCCCGAGCCTGCACTATCCAGAATATGTCATCATGTAATTTCTGAGCATCCCAGTGTCACATCCAGAAGAGTACGATGAAGCATATCAAATCCCGTGGAGGGGGGATTCAAGGCGATATAATGAAAGTAGGTCATGCATGGAGACTACCAGCGCAAGATGCTTTCACTCCTGATAGGTGTAGAATACACCTAATTTACTATCTAGTAGTTTATGCTTTCTTTGCTATTTTTTCTTGTAAATTATGTATTTTACGCTTGTTTTGAGTTTTATAGCTACTTTGGAGTCGCACGGAGGAAAAGAAGAAGAAAGCACCCAATTTGAGCCAAAAGGGCAAAGAGGTCATTTTACAGGCGATTGATATACGGAGCCCAGTAGTGGTTAAGGGGCTCTCATTCAGGGTACCCCTTATCAATCGGCGAAAGGTGTTATTAACACTGGGTAGCCCTTATCCAGAGGATGGTCATGCTGGGTAGCATCCAGTTGGGTCGGTCCTAACCGCACCCGGATCCAAACCCGACCCGGATCCGTGTCATTAAAACCTATTTGAAATCGAGAGAACCATCTCTCAATCATTCATTCACCTGAAGAAGCAGCCATGGCTGCTGTTAATTTGTCAAAGAAATTGAGAAGAAATCAAGAACAGAGTGAACAGAGAGGATGAATCAATGATGGGCTTATAGCTAAAGTGTTTCTGAAGCTGCTGTAGATCGATCGAGAGGATTAAGAGATGGGTTTCGATCTGAAATCGCTGATGTTGGTCCGAGAGCAGAATCGAGGGATTTGCTGTTTTGAGGTCGAGAAATTGGATCTGAAGTAAGAATTGGTGCTTGGGTGTAGAGCAAATTCAAGTTCTGAGTTGTTGATTGAAGCTCAGAGAAATGGGAATTTTCCATGGTGAATCAGGGGGGTTGCTCTGATAGTCGATTGAAGCAGGAAATGGAGCAGCTATAATTGATTGGATGGGGGTTTGAGTTGGATTTGAACCAAGAGAAGAACAAGAGATGGAAGAAATAAGGGTTGGCTGCTGTTGAAAGTGATTGATTGAGTCGATGGATTTGACATTGAGTGATTAAGACACAGCTGATGGGTTAGTGTTGGATGGTGGAGCTGTGAGGATTTATTTGTAGTCTGGTGAAATTACACCTGGATGGGAGCTAGAGCTGGAATGTGAAGCTCAGGTGGCCATGGGAAGAACAATGCTTGGTTGTACAGGCAATATGGTTCAAGTTGAGAAGCTAGGTTCTATGGTAATTGGAGCTGTTGTTGCTGTTACCATGGGAAGGTAGAGAATGGCAGGCTAGGTTAAGGGCATAGTTTGAGCTGGAGGAAATGTTGTAGCCTGGCAATGCAGCTGCAGGATGAGCTGAGTGCAATCTGGTGAAGATGGTTGCAATGCAACAAATGGTGCGGGATTGGAAGAGATGGCTCTGGGAAGCAATACAGGTTATTAAAAGGCAAAGGTTCTAGTGGAGATTTGACTGTGCAAAATTCGAGGTGATGGAGCTGTTAGAGTTGCAGGGGTTGTATTGCAGAGAAGAGCATTGAGCTGAGGTGGTGCTGTTGCTGCCAGGCCATGAAAGGGTCAAGATGAGAGCCAAGAGTTATGGGATTGCAGCTGTGTGTTTGTAATGGATGACTGAGCTGCATTACAGGGCTTTGAATGGCACTTGAAGTTAAAGCTGCAAATGTTAGTGAAGCAGTGCTATGGCTTTGTGCAAATGGCAGGTGTGCACTGGTTCTGCTGGTGATTGTTGTTTAGCAAAGGCAAGAACAAAGAATGGGTTCCCGAGCGCATAGTGTTACTGTGTTGGTTATGCTCAGATGGCAAGTTCGGGTGTGAGACATTGAACTCAGGAAGAGAGTTGTACAGATGGTGCTTCTGTTGTGGGTATTTGGGCAGTGGTTTCAGCTGGGCTGGCTCTGGTGGAGTTGCAGGAGGTCTGAGCTGCTAAAGAGATGGGTTGTGACATTGCTGCTATGAGTGAAGCAAGACTAGTATGACACCACAGGCTTGAAGCAAGAATGAGCTGGTGGCATTGGCCTGAGAATGATGGAATTGCCAGGGCCATGATGGTTGGCTAAGGCACTGGATTGCACAAGGATTGTGCAACACAGCACAAGCCTGTGCAATGGCCTGGCAAGGTGGCAAAGACCCTGACTCGGTTCTGATTCATCTGACTCGGTCGATTTGACCCGATTTGACTCAGCTAAACTCTCTTTTCTCCTTGACCCGTTGACTAACGTTGACTGACGGGTGACCAGTTTGACCGTTAGTCCTAACGGAGGACCAGACGGAATATTCCGTCGAATATTCTCTCGACGGAGAAATTTCCAGTGGACCGCGAGATTTTTCCGGCCAAATTCCGGCCACAATCCCAGTTTTCCGGCGAGCCAAAAATTCCAGAATTTTCTATGGACTTCATGGGTATGAAGACTTGGGCTAGGAATTGGATGGAGAATTGGACTCAAATTTGGAAAGAGAAGGTGGAAGAGTTGAGAAAAGCTTGGAATTGGAAATTGAATTGCAAAGGAAAAGGATTCTACTCCTTAGAAGATTTGGAGAATATTGAAGCCTATAAATAGAGAAGTTTTCTACAACTTCTACACATCTTTCTCTACATCTTTACACACAATTCTTTCTTTTCTTATTCTTTTTGTGTGAACTCTTAACATGAGTAGTTAATTTTATTGATTGAGGATGAATTCTAGTTCTTAACATGATTTGAGTTTTGTTTTCAAATTCTATTTTGAAGTTTTCACATAATTATCGTTTGTTTTTACTAATAGGAGTGATCTTAAAGACACTCATGATTGATTGATAGATTGTTTGGAGTGCACGCTAAATTTATTTGTTAATTCGATCTAAAGCTAGTGAAAGTTATGGGATAAGTAATCGTTTCTTTGACTCTTTTACATAAGTAGCAAACCCGAGACTCATGGAGGGGATTCCGTGGAGCAATTGTGTAGAAACAACGTTAGCAAGTAGACCTTGGCTGAGAGTCTAACTACTAATATCAACCTAAGAAATTCACAAAACCTAATGCATGAGCCAAGTTACATCTAGGTTGAGCTAATTCTAGGTGGTTTGGTGATTAGAATCCGGTAGTCGAGAACTTAGTGTCCGGTGATATAAGGGATTTAGGGGTTTAGCACTTGAGCTAATGCTTTACCTACGGTTGGTGATAATTTGTGACTAATAACAAGTAGAAAAACATAACTTTAATCATTGTTTCGTAAACGAAGAAGGATTCCTTGATCTTCTCTCTCTTATTGCTTTCATCTTTCAACTTCTGATTTTAATTGCTTTGTTTATTTTTATTTTTGCTTTTACACCCCCTTTCGACAACTTTTACAACTAAGATCTCTTGCTCCTCGGGAAACGAACTTGACTTCCATTATATTATTTTTAATTGAGTGGAAATATTGAATTAATTTGATTGCACCTACGACACGCATCAAATTTTAAAGCGCCCGTTCTTAGGGAGGCGAAGTGGATGATTTTAGTTGTTTTTATTTTCTTTTGGTTTATTATTGCTTTGTTGGATTATTAAAGTATCTAACTTGGTTTTTGAATCTTATTTCAGGTGCCGGTTTTCCATGTACGGTGGACAAGAGCAAGCATATTACAACAATCATTACGGTTTTCAACCTCAACATTATGGCAACTTCCAACCATCCTTAGGATACACACTATATGGATATTCTCATACATATCAACAACAACTTATGACGGGTATGTAAGTGAACAATCATTAGGAGGGGGAGGATAGTTATGCTTCTAAATCTATGTATGATCTCCTTGGTGCAAGGCAACCTAGTTTGAGGGAACTTGAAAGAAGGTTCTATCAATTGATCGATGAAGGCCTAGCTTATCGGATGAAGAAATTTTTGAAGCTAAAAGAGCTTTAAGAATAGAACATGAAAAACGTTATTATATGGGTTATGATGATGATTATGAACCTTATGAAAATTATTGTAACAAGGGCAAAGTTATTCCAACTCGGATCATAATAACGATCTATCACCTATTCAAAAGGAGGAGATTGGGTGTGACTTACCTATTGTTGTGTGATAACACCGCACATGAAGATCTTACAATCTCACCGATGAGAATCATTTTGTGAATGGCCCGATTCCGATGATGAGAATGTTGAAGAGATGATACTAGAGGATGAAACCACATTCATTGATTTTGTGGAAGACCCAATTGAACTTGCTAATGATTATGATGATACCTGAGACTTTGGTTAAGGTAGAAAACGACGAAGAATGGTTGCGAGGTTTAATAGAGGACCATGATATACAAGAGGTAAGTAATTCACTTAAGGTTGAAGAGGATTCTATAATACAAGAGATTGTGAAAGGTTTGTCTAACCCTTTGCATATTGATTCTTCTCCTTTACCTCTTATTGGTTTGAATGTATGTGTTTGAAAGTATTTTTGGATGATTTTGTTTCTAAATATCCACCATTGGAAACACTTGATGCTAACACTATGCAGGTTTGCCAAGAGGAATACATGGAAGTTCCCGAATTCTATGTTCTTTATACACTTAAGTGTGGACGAGAATAAGTGTGGGGGAAATTTCTATCGAGCGATAATTTCACTATTGTTTTCTTGTGCTAATATTTGTATGGAGTTATTGTTTGCAAAACAGGTATTATGGGTGGATCCTCAAATTTTCAGATTGTTAGTATATGGGGAATGAATCTTTACAAGAGCCAAGTCGGTCGTCGACTTTAAAACAAGCGCTTAATTGGAGGCAACCCATCGGTTTTGTATTTCTTATCCTTTTGCTTTTTGTTATTTCTTTTCTTGTTTTTATCATGTTAAAATCTCCCACCAGACTTTACTTGAGGATTGAATTCATTGAGGACAATGTAAGGTTTAAGTGTGGGGGAGTGGTTAAGCATGTTTTTAAAACAAAAATTACAAAAAAAAATGAAAAAATTTTAAAAAGAAAAAAAGTTTTACATAAAAATTCCAACTTTTAAAGATTTTAGAGTCACTAGCATACTTCTAGGTATGTTTACAGAGTTTTTTGACCGACATAATTGAACTTGGAAATGTTAGAGAACTACATTCGGATTTCTTGTTTGTTAGAGTGTTAAATAATGGATTTAATCTATGCATTGATGCGAATTTGGTGCGAGGAGAAATGCGTTATTAGAGTTGCTGATCAATCATTAGTGGAGACTACCCGTATTCATATCATGAGAGGCACCGACCAGAAATTTTCTATCTACTAAGAGCTTGAGTGTGTGTGTCCATCGTTAATTCGGGTAGAATGGTGAGGCTACCCAACCTCCCACCAATAAAAGCACTACTCTTTGATCTCTTGAGTGCTAATTTTGTCAATCATGAGGGTGACGTCCATGGATGAAAGCTTCCTTCTTGTAGTTCGATTTGCGGTTAGCACCATTCTCTGCGACAACAACGGATCATAGAAACACTCTCATCATCAACAAGGAGCGACATCAAAATCTACAAGGAAAGTTGAAAAGTTTAAGGTTTACAAGCAACAAAACGAGAAAAAGGAGCAAATTTCAAATACAAGTAAAGCAACATACAAAGAGCGGATTTTACATATAAGTTGAAGACTTACAATACAATGAAGTAATTTTATATCCAAGTATGAAGACTTATTCATGAAAGCGAAGAAAATTAAAAGGTGAGAATTTTTGAAGTTTATGATTTCGAGACGATACAAGTTGTGAAGAATCAAGCGGTAAAATACTTCTCCCACGGCCATGGTTTATTTGTATTTAATTTCTCTTGTGAATTAAAAAAAAAAGAGAAAAAAAAAAAAGAGAAAAAAAAATGAAAAAAAAAAAAGAGAGAAAAACAAGAGAAATATTTGTTTTGTTAAATAAGCCGTGGGAAAGGAAAATTTATAAGGAAGTTTCAAGGACAAGGATTTTAAGGTAAAAAGAGTTACAAATTATTAAGATTTATGAAATTCAAGTGTTTATCATCAATAGTTGAAACCGAAGACGAAGACCATGAAGATCAAGACGAGGAGCGGAAGATGTTTCTATTGGATGCCGTGAGAGTGGTGTTATCATAATTAGCGATCTGGATGTGAAGGTAAGTAAGTAATCTCATCCTCAATAATAGTGGTTGATTTCCTTTCTTAGAGATCGTCAGAAAAATGGTTTTCAAAATATTAAAAGATGTGGGTTTTTAAAAATATTTCGGAAGTTATCCTTCCCACCATTCAACGTGTCGCAGGATTTCTCTCTTCATTCCTACCTGCACACATGTGAGAACCATAAAAAAAGCTGTCTTTTGAGTGCAATAATCATAAAATCCTTTTTGGTGAGAGGCGGTCGAGGCGAAATGCTTATTGATCGTTTCTCAAACACGCATTCTCTCATTATGGTGTGGTTATTTCTCACTCAACATTTAAGAACGTAGAATATGTTCTTTAGTATTTCTAACTTCTTATTACTAGCATGCAGAAACTCTATATCCTCATAACTCTTTGATGCTTGTGGCGCTTGAACGCTTTGAAGTTGTGAGTTTTTAGTTTGATTTGCTCGAGGACTAGCAAAGTCTAAGTGTGGGGGAATTTGATAGGTGTAGAATACACTAATTTACTATCTAGTAGTTTATGCTTTCTTTGCTATTTTTCTTGTAAATTATGTATTTTACGCTTGTTTTGAGTTTTATAGCTACTTGGAGTCGCACGGAGGAAAAGAAGAAGAAAGCACCCAATTTGAGCCAAAAGGGCAAAGAGGTCATTTTACGTGATTGATATCAAGTGAGCCCGTGGGTTAAAGGGCTCTCATTCAGGGTACCCCTTATCAATCAGCAGGGTGTTATTAACACTGGGTAGCCCTTATCAGGAGGATGGTCATCTGTAGCATCGATTTAGGTGGAAGTCCTAACCGCAATTCCCGGATCCAAACCCGACCCGGATCCGTGTCATTAAAACCTATTTGAAATCGAGAGAACCATCTTCGAATCATTCATTCACACAAGAAGCGCCTATGGCTGCTGTTAATTTGTCAAAGAAATTGAGAAGAAATCAAGAACAAGAGGAACAGAGAGGATGAATCAATGATGGGCTTATGCTAAAGTGTTTCTGAAGCTGCTGTAGATCGATCGAGAGGATTAAGAGATGGGTTTCGATCTGAAATCGCTGATGTTGGTCCGAGAGCAGAATCGAGGGATTTGCTGTTTTGAGGTCGAGAAATTGGATCTGAAGTAAGAATTGGTGCTTGGGTGTAGAGCAAATTCAAGTTCTCGAGTCGCTGATTGAAGCTAGTAGAAACGGGAATTTTCATGGTGAATCAGGGGTTGCTCGTGCTAGTCGATTGAAGCAGAAATGGAGCGGCCTATAATTGATTGATGGGGGTTTGAGTTGGATTTGAACCAAGAGAAGAACAAGATGGAAGAAATAAGGGTTGAAATTTCTTGTTGAAAGTGATTGATTGAGTCGATGGATTTGATATTGAGGATTAAGACACAAAATGATGGGTTAGTGTTGGATGGTGGAGCTGAGGATTTATTTGTAGTGCTGGCTGTGAAATTGCACCGATGGGAGCTAGAGCCGAATGTGAAGCTCGAGGTGGCCATGGGAAGAACAATGCTTGGTTGACGGGCAATATGGTTCAAGTTAGAAGCTAGGTTCTATGGTAATTGTGGTTGTTGAGCTTTGTTGTTACTTCATGGGAAGGTAGAGAATGGCAAAAAAATAGGGTTAAGGCATGGTTGGTGGAGAAATGTTGTAGCCCTGTGATGCGAAACAGAGGATGAGCCGAGTGCAACCGGGTGAAGATGGTTGCAATGCAACAAATGGGTGCGAGATTGAAGAGATGCCTGGGAAGCAATACAGGTTATTAAAAGGCAAAGGTTCTAGTGGAGATTTGACTGTGCAAATTCAGGTGATGGAGCTGTTAGAGTTGCGGGGGGTTGTATTACGAAAGAAACATTGAGCCGAGGCGGTCTTTATGCCGCTGTGCCATGAAAGGGTCAAGATGAGAGCCAAGAGTTATGGGATTGCAGCTGTGTGTTTGTAATGGATGACTGAGCTGCATTACAGGGCTTTGAATGGCACTTGAAGTTAAAAGCCCAAATGTTAGTGAAGCGATTACTATGGCTTTGTGCAAATGTAAGGTGTGTGCAAGTTACTGTTGGTGATTGTTAGTTTAAAGGGCAAAGAATAAAGAATGGGTTACTGAGCTGCATAGTGTTACTGTGTTGGTTATGCTCAGATGGCAAGTTGGGTGTGAGACATTGAACTCGGGGAAAGAGTTGTACGAATGGTGCCTTGTTGTGGGTATTTGGGCGGGTTTTGGCACTGGCTGGCTACGTGGAGTTGCGAGGAGGTCCGAGTTTGCTAAAGAGATGGGTTGTGACATTGCTGCTATGAGTGAAGCAAGACTAGTATGACACCACAGGCTTGAAGCAAGAATGAGCTGGTGGCATTGGCCTGAGAATGATGGGAATTGCCAGCCATGATGGTTGGCTAAGGCACTCGGATTGCACAAGGATTGCGAACACAAGACAAGCTCTTGAATGGCCTGGCAAGGTGGCAAAGACCCTGACTCGGTTCTGATTCATCTGACTCGGTCGATTTGACCCGATTTGACTCAGCTAAACTCTCTTTTCTCCTTGACCCGTTGACTAACGTTGACTCCATTTGACCACTGTTGACCGCTAGGCACAATCTGAGACCGACGGAATATTCCGTCGAATATTCTCTCGACGGAGAAATTTCCAGGTGGCCGGCGGCGACGTTTTCCGGCCAAATTCCGGCCACAATCCCAGTTTTCCGGCGAGCCAAAAATTCCAGAATTTTCTATGGACTTCATGGGTATGAAGACTTGGGCTAGGAATTGGATGGAGAATTGGACTCAAATTTGGAAAGAGAGGTGGAAGAGTTGAGAAAAGCTTGGAATTGGAAATTGAATTGCAAAAAGGAAAAGGATTCTACTCTTAGAAGATTTGGAGAATATTGAAGCCTATAAATAGAGAAGTTTTCTACAACTTCTACACATCTTTCTGGCATCTTTACACATTCTCTTTCTTTTCTTATTCTTTCAGTGTGAACTCTTAACATGAGTAGTTAATTTTATTGATTGAGGATGAATTCCTAGTTCTTAACATGATTTGAGTTTTTTTTTTTCAAATTTATTTGAAGTTTTTCACATAATTATCATTTGTTTTTACTAATAGGAGTGATCTTAAAGACACTCATGATTGATTGATAGATTGTTTGGAGTGCACGCTAAATTAATTTGTTAATTCGATCTAAAGCTAGTGAAAGTTAGGGGATAAGTAATCGTTCTTTGACTCTTTACATAAGTAGCAAACACGAGACCTTGCGGAGGGATTCCGGAGCAATTGTGTGTAGAAACAACGTTAGCACGTAGACCTTGAGCTAAGAGTCTAACTACTAATATCAACCTAAGAAATTCACAAACCTAATGCATGAGCCAAGTTACATCTAGGTTGAGCTAATTCTAGGTGGTTTGGTGATTAGAATCCGGTAGTCGAGAACTTCCGTGTCCGGTGATATAAGGGATTTAGGGGTTTAGCACTGTGAGCTAGCATTGCTTTACCTACTTGGTGATAATTTGTGACTAATAACAAGTAGAAAAGAACCTAACTTTAATCATTGTTTAAAACTAAGAAGGATTCCTGATCTTCTCTTATTGCTTTCATCTTTCAACTTTTCGATTTTAATTGCTTTGTTTATTTTTATTTTTGCTTTTACACCCCTTCGTGACAACTTTTACAACTAAGATCTCTTTGCTCCTCGTAGAACGAACTTGACTTCCATTATATTATTTTTAATTGAGTGGAAATATTGAATTAATTTGATTGCACCTACGACACGCATCAACTCCCCAACCAGGTTATTACTGATTTCAACATCATCAATATCGAGGTTTTACGAGCCACGGGAATTTCTCAACATGAATCCGTAGATGTGCACCTAAAACTCCAAAAGCACGCCAGAAGGTTACATTCACGTGTTCATACATTCCATCATATCAAACCGAAGTATGGCCAAGGGACTTCTCGCTGCATCCCATTTCGTAAGATAGATCCCTAAATCGGCGTCCTCCAAGTCTGCGAGATCCAACAAGGACGGATTCAAGGAAGCGGGAATTTGACAGGTCATCCTCGTCGATAACACTCACGCATGCTCCAATAGGATATCCGATAGGTGTCTAAAACACCTAATTTACTATCTAGTAGTTACGCTTTCTTTTGCTATTTTTCTTGTGAATTATGTACTTTACGTGTGTTTTTGAGTATTCGGGAACACTTTGGAGTCATCATGAGCAAAAGAAAGAGAAACCATCTATCTCGAGCGTAAAGGACACAAAGATCGATTCACTTCAAGCGAGCTATACTTGAGCAAAGCCGGTTGCGCCGAGGGAGGAGGTGGAGAATGTATTGTCAGTTCCCCAGAACTGACAGCTGAGTTAAACAAAGATTTGAGCTGTCGGTTATTCGGAACCGACAAGCTTAATATTTACGGTTTGCCCTTATCAGCAACTGGGTGCTAATAGTAACTTCTCTTCCTACACACTTTACTACTCAGAGAGAATCGTTTTTCTCTCATTCTTTTTGGCAGCTACTGTGTGTTTGAAAATCACAGAGATTTAGAGATAAGAATGGATTTCGAGTTTAGCAGAGAGCAGACATACAAAGAATTTTTGAGGGATTGATATGGGTAAGCAAGATACGTTTGGAGTCAAGTAAGTTACCAAGATGGATCTCGAGGTCATGAGGGAGATGAGGAATTTTCTGCTGTAAGAGAGAGTTTGAGAAATTGAATCTGGTGTTGATGGTGAATCAAGAGAGCAGATCGAGATGAAGGAGGAGAGTGAGTTGCTGTTAAAATTCAAATCGAGAAGAGGAAAGGGATTCAACAGGCTGCTGTTGTTGCAGATTGTTGAGGTGGTGAGATTAAGGGATGAAATTGAGTTGGGGTTTCTGGTAGAACTTCGATTGGAGAAGCTAGAAGGTGCAATTGGTGGTTGAAGACAAGAAAGTGGTGCTGCTGAAAGGATTGATTGAAATTTCATTTGAAGCTTACCCACGGTGCATTCAAGGTTTGAAGCCTAGGGTTTGTGTTGATCTGAAATTGAAAATGAAAGAAAGGGTGTTGTTGGAGGAATCCGATACCATTGAATTGCAGTGAAGGCTTGATTTCGAAGCGAACTGCAGGTGGAAGAAGCATGGATGTATGCTTAGGTTTACGTAGGTTGAGCCGAGTTGCAATGAGAGAGTTGGCTAGAAATTAATGGCTGAATAACTCTTAATGGTTAAATGCTTGAGGCAGAGTTGTTGGCTGCAATGGAGCAGCTGGGATGTGATTTGCAGGTTCAGCTCAAGTGAGCTACAACACAGGAGGTGAACTGGATTACAGGCTACAAGGATTGTGGCATTGAGGCGTAAGCCAAATCTGATATTGAAGCTCACGAGTGTCTTTGTAGTTGAAATCAGATTGTTGGGCTTGGAGGGTATTTGGTTTGGCTGTGCTGACTAAGGGCTAACTGAAAGTTAAGTCTGAAATGCAGAGATTACTGGTGAGATGTGTAGATGGATTTTGTGCAGTTCAAGAATTGATTGAGAAGCTACAGCAGGGTGTTTTGTTGAGTGCCTGAGATGGGATGGTCTGGTACTGAGTATTGCAGTTGGCATCGAAATGATGAAGGGAAGTTATGGAGCTGTTTCAGTTGATGCTGGGTCAGTGGAGTTGCAGCTGCTTTAGGAGTTATAAGAAGATGCAGCTGATCATAACAATGGTGGACAAGGCAAGGAACTTGGAGCTGAACTGGTGCAGAATTGCAGGCTGCAGTGCCAGATGTTGGTTGGTATTGCAGGTCTGAGAATGCAGGAGCAGCTGAGCTTTTTGGGTTGAGTTGCAATGGGATAAATTGCATATGTATGTGGAGTTGGAACTGGTGCAGGTGCACAGAGATGGCAGAGGCAATGAACTGAAGCCGAGTTGTGGTGCTGTAGGAGAATATGGCTTCGTAGCGTTAGGTGCAACTCAGACATTGATGGTTTGAGCCATAGTTGATGCTGTCACTGAATGGCTTGAGGAAATGGCAGCTGAGATGGAGATACAGGGAAGGAGTAATGGAACTATTGGATTAGCGAGGATTGGTTGTTTGGGATTTTAGATGAATGCTTAGGTATTGATACGATCCGGATGAAGAACGGAAGTTCGAAATCGCTAAGAAAGTAGAGCCATTTTTTGGCCGTGATCATAGCACTACACAGTTGCAAAATGCATGCCAAAGATGGCTTGTGCAACTTTGGCTAGGACTGATCAGCTCCTGACTCAGTTGAGTTAGATGGCTAACTCAGTGACTCAGACTTTGATCCGGTCAACTGTCAATGACCGTTTGTCAACAGTTAAGTATAACGGAATCTTGACGGAATATTCCATCAGCGGAGGTGTATTTTCAGGCTAGTCGGCGGCGACTATTCCGGCGGGATTCCGGCCACAATCCCAGTTTTCCGGCGACCGTTTTTGGGCAGAATTTTCTACATGGATTTTTCTCACATATGGGCTTGGTGGACCACTTGGAGATGGATTTTGAGAAGACCTAATATTGGAAGGAGTATCCTTTATGGAAATAGAGAAACATATAAAAGAGAGGACTTTTACCTAATTGAGGATATCTCCATGAGGGAGACTTCTACTTTTGTTCTAGGTTTCACATGATAGGTTCTTCTAAACTTTCTATGATGATTTCAAAAACACAAGTACTTGATTTTTTTATTGGTTAAAGATGTAGTTTGATTTTGGAAAACAAGTTATGATTTTTATGGATTAGTTTTCTCTCAATATTATCGTATGATTTCTACGGGTTATAATAATTGCATGATTGAAGTATTGCAATATGATTGAATGTTTGTTTAATCGAGGTCTAGAATTGATTGAACTCACATCCATATCTATAGCTATTTTAGGGTTTTCATCAAGCGATAACCTTGAATACGAGAACATGATATGATTCTAGGTTGTAGTGATACATCCTTGTAGTCATATGTAGAAATTGACCTTTGTTCGAATTGTTTGGCGCAATGTATTACAATTGCATTGATTAGCCTCATTTCCTTCAAACTTAATGCTCTTAGGAATTAAACTTGATTAGCGCAGGCGTTAGGTTATTCTTTAGGTAGATTTCCATACGCAGCCCTAATGTGTGTGTTGATAACTTTGGAAATTACGGAGTATTCTTTCAATAAGGTATTCTATGGCTTTTGATGATGTAGAGATTAAATACTACCCTATTCATATTCATAAACTTGTTTACAATTGAAGATGAAACCTTTATCCAATATTTCACATCCTTGATTTGCGTGTTTACTTTTATTTGTTTTTTTGCTTTTATTTATTTAAGATTTTAAAAATCTGAAAAAAATCCTCGGTGTTTTATATAGGAAACCATAACAATTTGACAACCTAGACCTCTACTGGGATCGATCCTTCTTGCCCTTGCTATATTTATATTTTGAGTAGTAAGAAAGTGTAAATTTATTTTTTACGCTTTACGACCGCGACTCAAATATCTCTCAGACAAAAGGGAAATTTTCCATTTATACAACAAGCGGAAAAGTGTCGTGACAGTCCGCCAAAGAAGAAGAAAACATACCGGTAGAGAAATTCGACAAGAAGAACCTTTCTCAAACGAGGGAGATGATGCATTGATTGCGTTTGGGTTTGAATACTGAGAACCTTTAAAAAGGAAAGGAAGCAATGAGGGACATAACGCTACCAGATTTTTTGGCATGAACGATGATCTAATGGAAGCCGCGACGTGAAGGAAAGCAAAATAAGGAAACTTTGTTTATTCGAAGAAACGTCTACTCCCTCTTTATTTACATAAGTCACGCTCGCAAGCACGGCTTCCAAGTTGTCTGCAGCCCCACCAATTGCGCTGACCAGCAAGCACACACGGCTTCTACACTTTGGCGCCGGTCCCACCGGCCAGCACACTCGGGTTTCCCAACTCCACGCCAAGCTTCCCAACCGTCGCCCAAGCTGCACCGGCCCCCCGATTGCGCCGACACGCTGCGCTACGACTTCTACACTTTGCGCCGGTCCCACCGGCCTAGCACACTCGGTTCCCAACTCGTGTCAGCCTCCGAACGTCGCCCAAGCTGCACCGGGCCCACCAATTGTGCCAGCCTCCTGATTTGTGCAAAACTACCAGAGGCAAGGATTCCAAATCCTATTTATAAAAGGTCAGACAAGCCTCCTTCAATGTTCCTTACGTTTTGCTGTTAATAGTTTGTCACCATCTATGCTTACCTGCAACAAAGCCTATTCCCCTGTTGCCAGGACTTAATGTTGATGGTGGTTTTTAGACAAGGGGTAAAATCGTAAAACCCCATGACCTAGTGTTACCCGCAACACATTAACTAAGAGCATTTAACCTTCGGTGTAAATAATTACTGGGGTATTTTTTCAAAAATACCGTGATTAGGTTTTCAATCACGAACCCAACAATTCCAAAACCAAGTCAAGATACGCGCACCATGGCAACAATGCCAAACCAAGCCGCATATGCGCACCATGGCAATAATGCCAAACCCAGCCGTACCTACGCACCATGGCAACAATGCCAAACCAAGCCGCATCTGCGGCACCATGGCAACAATGCCAAACCAAGCCGCATATCGGCGCACCATGGCAACAATGCCAAACCAAGCCGCATATCATGCACCATGGCAACAATGCCAAACTGCCGCACTCCTCGGCACCATGGCAACAATGCCAAACCAAGCCGCATATCGCGCACCATGGCAACAATGCCAAACCGCTGCATACCGCACCATGGCAACAATGCCAAACCAAGCCGCATACCGTGCACCATGGCAACAATGCCAAACCAAGCCGCACATCGCGCAACATGGCAACAATGCCAAACCAAGCCGCATGCTGCGCGCACCATGGCAACAATGCCAAACCAAGCCGCATCTTTAGCACCATGGCAACCATGCCAAACCAAGCCGCACCAAGCGCACCATGGCAACCATGCCAAACCAAGCCGCACTCTGCGCACCATGGCAACCACGCCAAAACTGCCGACTGTGGCACCATGGCAACAAGGCCAAACCAAGCCGACTACTGCACACCATGGCAACCATGCCAAACTAAGCCGCTATGCCATTGGCATATGCAAATATAGCGCCCTAGGCTTCAAAACGTGCAACTAGGTCAACATGGCCGTCGTGCCAATGGCACATGCAAATATGCTCGCTAGCGGCCTTTTTCTACCAAAGCCACGGCCCTAACGGCCCCCGCATGCTATTGCACATGCCAACATGCTCGCTAGCTAGTTTCCCTAGCAAAATCACGACCCTAACGGCCACGCACATGCCATTGGCACATGCCAACATGCTCGCTAGCTAGTTTCCCTATCAAGGTCACGGCCCTAACGGCCACGCATGCCATTGGCACATGCCAACATGCTCGCTAGCTAGTTTCCCATCAAGGTCACTACCTAAAAAGCCATGCATGCCATTGGCACATGCCAACATGCTCGCTAGCTAGTTTCCCTAGCAAAATCACGGCCATATGACCACGTGCATGCCATTGGCACATGCCAACATGCTCGCTAGCTAGTTTCCTATCAAGGTCACTACTTAAATGACCCACGCATGCCATTGAGCACATGCCAAACATACCGGTAGCCTAACTTGCAAAACCGTGCAACCTACCACCAAGGCATTAAAAACATGCCATTGGCACATGCCAAACACACACGCTGTAGCCTAACTTGCAAACCGTGCAACCTACCACCAAGGCATTCGCACATGCCATTGGCACATGCCAAACACACACGCCGGTAGCCCGCAACTGAAACTGTGCAAACTACCACCAAGGCATTCCGCACATGCCAGTTGGCACATGCCACACGCGCCACTAGCAGCGCCACTTGCACTAAGATGCAACCAACACTCGAGACATCAACACAAACCAGGGGATGCTTCTTTAGGTTTTGGTTTTGGCCCGGTCTGAAGATGCAACATACACTACGCTCACATTAAGAAAGCGTGAAAAGGAATAAAGCGTTCAAATAAAAGATGAAATAAAGGTGAAAAACGTTTTCACCCATTAAACCATGCGGTTACCACCTCCCATTATTTCACCCTTTTTCTCTTCCTTCATGAGGCCAGGGTATGTTTCAATCTGACTTGTATAAATAGGTATTACCTATTTCCACCAGAGAACAAGTCTCTGGTCAGGAGAAAAAATACCACACTTCAGAAAGGCAACTTTGCAAGCTCTCCCAAAGCTTCCATCTCTTGCAAGATTCCTAAGCTTTCACTTTACCGATACAAGTCGATCTACTCTCCCGGGGTGTCTCCGCCTCAACACCTTCTCTGCCTCCCTCCCCAAATCAACCCTTCTCCTCCACTTTGTGACCGAAGCAAGTCTGGAACGGCCATTTTCTTCGTTTAGGCCGGACTTGTACAGATTGATCTCTCGAATCTATAAAGTGTCACGTGCGCACATTTGTTTAGGGTTTGAATCGTTCTCACTCACCTACCGAATTTACCGAAATCGAAACAGAAACGATTTTTACCCATAAACAATAGTCACAGCGCATAAAACTATATATGTCTTCATCTCGCCAACCACGATACATTTCCGCCATGTCGATTTGAAGAATCCACATTCCCATTCTCTCCTCAACAGCACAAGCTCCCGAGATTTGTCGACAACCAACCGGCAAATGACAACGGACTTTCTTGCATCAGCTATTTTCAGGCCACCTCCGCAGGTACAGACCAGCTTCAGCAGCCAGCATCCCCGGAATTAATACTGCCAAACTCTCCAGCTCCTGCCCAGAATTCACCAATACAAACTCCAGATGCGTCACCGAGTCACGTCTCTATCGCATCATCTTCGTTGGTTCCAGGTACACAAGTTTTACCGTAACAACTACAAAACCACACAATGGTGACTCGAGCCAAATCAGGTATTACCAAACCAATACAAAAGTTATGTCATTACTACTAAGTATCCTTTGCACGATAAAGAGTTTATGGAACCCACATGCTACTCAAAGGCCTGTAAGATACCCGATTGGAGAGAGGCAATGGACAATCAAATTAATGCACTTATTCGTAATGGGACTTACTCGCTGGTGAAGTATGAAGATGGCATGAATGTTGTAGGATCAAAATGGGTTTATCGCATTAAACGAAATCCGGATGGAACTTCTCTGACGATCATAAAGCACGTTTGGTTGCCAAAGGGTTCACTCAGCAAGAAGGTGTGGATTATGGTGAAACTTTCTCTCCAGTTATAAAACCTTGCACAATCAGGCTGGTTCTCTCCCTAGCTGTAATGAACAAGTGGCAATTGCGGCAGTTAGATGTTGAGAACGCGTTTCTACATGGTGTTTTAGAAGAGGAAGTGTACATGAAACAGCCAGCTGGCTATGTAGATCCAAATTACCCTGATCATGTGCAAGTTGCATAAATCCTTGTATGGACTTAAACAAGCACCACGGGCATGGTTCTCACGTCTCAGCAGTCATCTTCTTCAGCTAGGATTCACAGCTTCAGTTGCAGACTCCTCTTTGTTCATTCGGAATTCTGGTGGCTCTACTACATATGTTTTGATTTATGTCGATGACATAATTGTAACAGGATCAAACTGTAAGGTGATAGACCAATTGGTAACTGATTTAGGTTATGCTTTTGCCGTGAAAGACATGGGAGCGTTGTCTTATTTTCTTGGAGTTGAGGTACTGAATCAGGGAAATAATTTGGTACTCTCCCAAAGAAAGTACATCCTCGATTTACTTCGTCGCATTGGTCGGATGGCGCTAAACCCGTTTGTACTCCTCAGCATCAAATACGAAACTTCGTCGACAAGGTACTGAGAAGTTTTTGGATCCTACTCTATACAGGAGTGTTGTAGGGGCATTGCGATTCGCATATCACCAGGACGACATAGCAGTAGCGATTAACAAGGCTTGTCAGTATATGCATGAGCCATATGTGGAGCATTGGGAACTAGTGAAGCGTATCTTGCGATACTTGAAGCAGACTATAGATTATGGTTTATTCTTCAAGCCTGACAAAGATTACTCTCTTAATGCTTACTCTGATGCAGATTGGGCAGGGAGTTTAGATGATCGCAGGTCCACTAGTGGATATGGAATCTATTTTGGTGGCAATCTAATTTCATGGAGTGCAAAGAAGCAAAAGATGTCGAAGTCTAGCACCGAATCAGAATATCGTGGCATTGCTATTGCCACTTGGAACTCATATGGATCCGGTCTCGTTGAAGAAAAGTAGAATTCACACTCCAACTCCTTTCTTATGGTGTGACAACTAGAGGTGCCACTTACCTCACAAAGAAATCCGATTTTTCATGCGCGAACGAAGCATATTGAAATCGATTATCACTTTGTACTGTGACGCGGGTAGCGGGCAAGCAACTAAAAGTGCAATTCATCACCACGGGATCAACTAGCAGACATTTTCACTAAGGGGTTATCTTCACCTCGTTTTCAGCAAATCAGAAGCAAGTTAAACATCCGTCAACTCCAGTTTAACTTGAGGGAGGGTGTCAGTGTGAGTACTCAGTCAGTTGCAGAAGACTCTCAACCATCTCCTCAGACTATGGAAGCCGGTATTCAAGCCAAGCAATGAGTCAAGTCAGCAACAAATCACTCCGACTATTATCTAGGATCTTACTTATATTTACGGTGATCGATTCACGTGACTAATGTACTTTGCTTCAAGATAAATAAAGAGTTCAATCTCCACATTACTGTGTGGAAGATTTCCAACCAAATATCATATTCTAGCTAAGAGGTCGGTGAACTCACAGTTTAAGGCGTTTTAGTTCTTCTAATCATGCATAAATAATACATGTTCATCTACCATCATATATTTTGTTTGGAATTTCATAAACAAGTACCATCTAGTAGTTATTTTATTTCCTAAGCCCTCTCTCTGCCAATCAGGGGCGGAACTACACTAGGGAAAAAGACAAAAACCCATTTTTCTCCTAGCCTATTTTGAGCCGGCCCGTAATATGCGTGTGATTCCAATGTCTAGTGCCAATAATGCTTTTCATTATTTTCGATCAACAAACAAACTGTTGTATACTGGATCGATAAAGCTGGTTGGTCCCTGTTTAACTCAATGATATTCATATTTCCCCTTACATTTTAGGGTTATTTGGTATTTGATACTTACATTTTGCCCAATGTTAGTGTTTGGTCTAACTTTTGTCCAACTTAGTGCTTGGTACTTGAAGTTAACGTTGACCAGTGTTGACCCAGTTAAATCTTGACTTCCGTTAAATAATTATTAAAAAATATATATAAAACTAATATCTACCTGAATTTACTATTGTACCCTGTCTCTTTACCGATATTGACCAAAATTTTTTTGGAAACAATTGACATTTTTCTATGGTTATTCTTCTTCGCATCCTACGTCTCTCTCCTTCCCATCAACGCCACCGCCACCATCACTATAACTTCCACTATCTCTCTATCACTACCACCACTGTAATCACGACCACGGGTCCACAACCACCTTCTCATCAGCTTCAGTAGCTTCCTATTTGACCAAAGCCATGATCTTAAACCAAAACAGATACAAAAACACAGGGGAAAATCAGATACACCCCTAGCTTCTTTTGATCGGAATACGTTCCTCTTTAATAATTGTAAGTTGAAATACATCAAATTGGAACAAACACAACATCAAATTAACAAGTGGAAGAAATAAATTTATCTTCACATGAAATATCCTGGTTGAAACAAACAAACGAGAAATAGTTCCAGATCCATATGGTAATGTCTTCAAATATAATTAATCGGTACCCCCGAATAGATCGATTAATTTCAGTAATGAAGACCAGGAACTTCAATTAAATATAAACCCTATGTAATTCAAACAACTTCTAACAGTAAACCTTCCCTTAATTAATTGATCAATCAACTCCGCTATCATTTTCCGAGATAGTTTACCTGACTCAATTCCGTAATCTATCAATCACCAAGAAGACATAAATATGATATAGAAATGGTAGCGGTAGAGGTAGAGGGAGAGACTAAGACAGGGAAGAAGAGGATTGTGGTTTGCTTTTTCGGTGGATGTGGAAGAAATAAAAGATGAGGCCAGATATATAATGATATAATTGTAGCCGTCCATGAGTATTTGAGATCAACGGTGTAGATAAAATAACATTAAAAAATGGATTAATTAATTAAAACAAGACTTAACCTAGTCAATGTAAGTCAACGTGAAGTCAAGGTACCAAATCCTAAGTTGGACAAAAGTTAGACCAAACACTAATATTGGACAAAATGTAAGTATCAAACACCAAATAACCCTACATTTTACACAAAATTGGTTAAAAAACCAAAATCAATAATTTACGGGTGAAAAAGACATTTAGATTTTCGACTTTTTTAGATGGACAAAAATATAAAAATAGTCGGATGTAAATCGGTTTATCCTACCCATTTTCAAATTATTTTCTTATTTTTAATTTTTACATCGGATGCATCCAGGTTTCATCCTCGCTATTTTTTAAGTTTAAGCCAGATGAATCCCGGTTTCATCTTTGTTATTTTTTTGTCCATTTCACCCATAATAATTTTTACTCGTCCATTTGAACCATGTTTTAAATTTTTTTGGACAAATGACCCATTTTTCATACATTTTAGTCACTTTCTTTGTTTAATATCATGCCACATTTAGAGCAAGTCTTATGGTGGAATCCAAGCTATTCCAAGTGTGGAAAATCCATGGAATGTCAAGTCTAGTGGCTTCCAAGTTGGTGTTTTCCACACAAAAATCAAGCAAGTTCCACGGTTTGGTGGAAGGGTGCGTGGAATCCATCAAAAACGCCAATAACAATAGCGCTGAACGCCAATAAGAATGGCGCGGTAGAGGACAAGAAACGCCAATATGAATGGCGTTGAACGCTAATCAAAATAGCGTAAGTCAAGCGCTATTAACATTGGCTTTCGGCTCATTAACATTAGCGTTTATTTGTTAACAATAGCGTTTTGCGCTATTAACACTTGCGTTTATATTTATTTATTTTTCTTACACTCTTCGCACATCACTCTGTTTCTTTACTAAATTGAAAATAAAAACTTTAAAAATACAAAACAAAATTTATAATTTTGAAATTGAAACAGTTTAAATTAGCTAATTTTCATTTCATAGATTTAAGTTACATGAATTAAAAAAATTAAAAGCAACATGATCCGATTTAGAATAACTAATATTTAGAATTTAACATGATCTGATTTTCATTGTCAAGCTTCATCATTTCTCAAAGTTCACTTCATCATCGGTAAGATCAAGATATTTAATTTTCGAAAGCGGGATGGCTCTTAAGAATTTGGTACACATGATCAAATGCAAAATCTTTGTTGTTTTGTTGAGAATATTGAGTTTTAGCATGTGCCACCTACAAAATAAATAAACATAATCTCTCATTTAGAAAATTAATGACTTAAAATATGTAGAGAATTGAAAATAAGAGGTTCCATTGAATAATACTTACAACTTCTTCTAACGTCCATCCTCCTCCGGGCATATTTGCATAAATTGATCGTATGAAATCCATGTAAACTTTAGTTTTGCTTTTTCATCACCGACCACCTATTTTCAATACTTTGTCTTGTTCTTCCCGTTTTCATTACCACCCGCTTCTTCTAAGGCTTGAAGCACCCTTTCCCAATAAATGTGGGAACCTTGATTTTGTTCAACAATCGATTGGAGACTAATTCTCATCCAAGCTTTGGTGATTGCAACATCTTCATTTGTAGTGTATGCCATACTTGCACTTGATTGAAAGAAGATTTGGAATTAAAAAATATAAAATCAGGGAGAGATAGGAAGCAAAGAAAATCTTGAGATTTTGGGATGGTTTTGATTTGTGTGAAGAAGCCAATTTATAGATAAATTTCAATTTTGAAAATCAATCAGTTGAAACGCTAGTAAGAATAGCGTTAAGCGCCGTTCTTAATGGCGCTTATTCTGAGCCGTTGATTAGAAGGAGCCGTTGAGAATCCAATGGTGCCAATTAAAACGCAATTGATAATAGCGTTAAGCGCCATTCTTATTTGCGCCAAATGCCAATCTTAATTGCGCTAATCAGAAAAAACATCCAATTCCCACTCGACTTCTCCTATCCTATACTTTGGTTTTTTTTTTTCTAGTCTCCCATTTTTTCCGCTTGAATGAAATTGAAGAAGATAAAATTGAATGAAATTGAAACTTGATTGATACTAAAATACTTCAACTACATTGATTCCACTACATCCAATTGAAAAAAACATAATTGAAGCTACATAGTTCCATAAGCTACATGGTTTCATATATTGAAATGATGAACATTCATGTTTTTCCAAAATCTTATTTTGTTTATCCAACATAAATTGCTACTTCCATTCCTAAGTAAGTCTCAAATACCACATCCAACACTTGAGTTCATGTTTCTCCAAAGCTAAATCCAAGGATTTCTTCTTTGTCTCTCGCAACGGTTAATAAATATTCTTCTTGTCCATCCAACCTTGCCATCTTCTTTGTATTCTCTTCACTAAAATGTTTCAAAATGCGGTGGGTTCCGTCGTTGATGGACGATAGCCCGAAGCTTCCCTTTGTTGAGCCCTTTTTCCCGTTGGTCGACGAGGTCCATCCTCTTCATGCCATCTTGGGTCGCTTCTTGCCGGAGCACTACTTGTTGAAGCATTAATACTAGGAGCCTCCGATTCATCTTCCTCATTTTGGGTAGGATCAACTTCTACGGGATTGAATCCGGGAACATGGGATTTGAAAAGTTTGTACACCTCTTCATTTCTAAGGTTTTCCCTTGCTAATCTTACTATATTCCGATCTAGCTTTACTCTCCTACAAAAAACAAACAAAAACCCAAGTTAGAAATCCTTCAATAACATAAAATGATATACATTAAGAAATCTTAATAAAACTTACAAGATCATCAATTCCAATTCCGCTTGCATTGTTTCTATGCAAATTTCTTAAGATACCAACCCACTTTTTGACATCTTTTTTCAAGGTACCAAATCTATTCTGCAACTTATGAACAGTCCTATCATACTTATTCCCAAACTGCTTACATAGGTTTCGAATACCCGCCCAAAACCGGTTTGATCTTTGATCAACTCCGTGACACCATCAAGTGTAATGCTTATCCAAGACTTGGTGATTGCAACATCTTCCGTTGTAGTATATTTTTCCCCGAATTTTTGGTTAGAAAGGTATAGAATTTGAAAAGTTTTGCAATAAATTTTAAGAAGATGAGGAAAAAATCTAGAGACCGAAAGGTTTTGGTCTTAGCCGATAAGTGATCAATTTATAGAGAAAATTTCAATTCAAAAAGTAGTCATTAAACGCAAATCTTAATGGCGTTTATTTGTGAGTCGTTGATTAGAAGGAGCCGTTAAAGATCTAATGGTTAGAAATGAAACGCAAATCTTAATAGCGTTTGGCGTGTAAGAATAGCGCCAAACTATTCTTATTAGCTTTTATTGAAAAACATCCGTGTGTAACTATGCCAATTCCTCAAGTTCCACACTTAGTTTTTTTTCTTCTCTTTTGAAAATCCATACTTAGTTTTTTTTTCTTCTCTTTTGAAAACAATGAAATTTTTTTTTCTTCTCTTTTGAAAACAATGAAAACTATAATTAATCATCTGTGCTATCAGCGGCTATGCCTTTACACAAACATTTCATTACGGCATACATCTTCATGTGCGGAGAGTGACCAAGTTGTCCGGTGCAATCAACTTCGAAATCAAAAGCAGGATCCGCAACAACTATTTCACTTAGAATACGTAAGAAAAGAGGTCGATACATACCCAAAAGTTGGTGGAACTTCTTAGGTCCCCAAGTACAATTAGGTCCAAAGTAGTCATGCATCATCCTTACATCTCCGTCCTCTCGTTGTCTGTCCAACATTTGTCGCGTCAATACTTGTTGAGGCACTGGTTGGAAGAGCCTATGCATTCTTTGAGTCATATCTTGGTACACAATTGCTCTCTCCTAGCTATCATCACCAATACTAAGATCAATACCATACGTTGTAAGTACATACCTCCTTAGCGGATTTTCATCGTCCATATTGCACTGTAAACAAAACTCAAATAATGTAAGCATTCCATACAAAAGAAAAAGAAATGACATTCATTCAAAAGAAAAGACATTCATTCAAGAGAATATTAAAGAAAAGACATTCATTCAAGAGAATATTAAAGAAAACACATTCAAGTTTTTCTAATTCATACAAAAGAAAATACTATCAGTTTTTCTACATTAAAACCATCCATTTCATTAAACAGAAGACATTCTATGTTCCCGAATCATTTGATTCTAATCCAAAATCCTAGACATGTCATCTATATTATAACCATCCCCACCACTATTCACAATTGGGTTAATTGTGACCGTGGAACCTGCCTCCTCTGCTTTGTGTCTGTGGAACATAATCGGTTTGTATATCATCTACTGCGGCATCATGACTTGTGGTTACTGGTCTTTTACGGCCGAACTGGGCCCAGGATCATAACATGATTGAGTTGATGTTCCTTCCCCTCCGTAGTTTGATTGCCTAAGAGCATGTGCACGATCTATTTCAAACCAATGCTGGTCTTTTGCAAAATTTAACATCGCAAACTTGTGCGATAAATCTTTCCATTGCTCCTGAAAAGAAACACCAACATAGCAAATATATTAAAAAACTTTTAATGTGTAAAAGAAAATCATAATAATATGGCAAACAAAATAATTGAAGGAGTCAAAACCAAAATGGCTAACCCTTGTTCCCCAATTAACATCATACGTAAATGGAGGAGGATCGGGTGCTTGCAAAGGCACTTCAACAAGGTTTCCTTCACTTTGCCCAAACGTCTGATGCTGAGAAAGAAACTCTTGGAAATTCAGGTGAAGCTTGTGAGAAGTTGTCATACTTATACCGTGATGGATGTATTAGGGGACCTGATTCACAAGAAATGTCGAGGATCTTGAGTACTTGCAGCTCCAACTTCGTCTCTGTTTCTTGACGATATATTTCTGGGAGCAAAAATCCAACAGATTGTAACTTCCACCACTGCACATACATGCTCTCATCAACATGCTTATAGTCTCATCCTTCAACTACATCAATATGATCATGGGGGGGCAGCAAGTTCTTCCAAACGTTCACGTGGACTTCTTGGAATTGTTATGAATCCCCCATTTGCCTTAAAAACCGCTCACCAAGATACATGATACTAGTAGCGTTTAGGATTATATAAAGCCACTCTTTGATTGAGATTTCACGAGCATGCACTATATCAGATGATCTCTATACATACTAGTAGACCATGGTTGCCATTGCGTTTCCAACAATTGTCCTCAACTCAATTTGTTGGCGAGCGTATGAAGAGAGTGTTTGGAAGGTACCCCTTTGCCACTTCACTAGACTATCTTTCTTAAATATCATAATTGCAGGCCATACATCATGTACACCTTCTTTGAGAAAAGGCGTCAAAGTACGAAAATATATGTAAAACCAATATTCTAAAACCATCGCCATTCCACACATGTTTTTTCCACCTCTAACAACCGCACTCATGCTACTATACAAGTGACTAAAACAAGCCGAACCCCAATCATAATTACTAATCTCATTCAAATTACGAAGGAAATGATCCAACCTTTGCTTGCTCGTGTAGTGGAACGTGCCAATAAAACTTTTGAAATCACCCATAATAAGAAGTATCTAGTCACAATCTCCCAATTTTCATCATTAATTGGATTGTTCTTGATATAGGTTGCGAGGCAACTAATAGGAAAATAGGTGTGTTCTTGTTGTAGTGTGCAAACCCATGCATAGGTCCAAAGTAGGTATTCTCTAGCTGCTGACTTTCTTTACTTTTCCATTTACTTGTAGCGGCATGTTCCAATCTTCTACGACCATTTCCAATAGGAATTAAGGTTAAGTGAACAAAGTCTAAAGGAGTGAAACCAATTTTGGAGTTTGGAAAATGAAATGAATTGGTGCTATACCACCACCTCTATGATTGCATAAGCTAGTTGTTGATCAGCTCTCTTAATTCTAATTTCAAAAATCTAGCAAGGCCGGAATTTTGAAGAACTTGACTAGCACTTTCATGAACCACCACACACGGCTATGTAAATCCTCAAGGTCTTCTAGATTACTTAAACGTGATATCATTTTGTGTATCAAAAGGGTCTATACTTGTAGATATATGTTTGTCATCCCATTCTTTTGAACTTAACATCATATACACATCCATAATCTATACAATATCATCAAATAAAACAATTTAGTCACACAATGCACTTAAATTGTTTACATAAACTAAAACATGTATCAGGAAACACATACCCCATTAAAATACAAGCAACAAAGTATAGCCCACAAACTTAGAATTCACATCACACATAACTAACAATGTAAATCGTCAAAGCCCTAAATTCACATCACTTCTGCAAATTCGTCATTGTATCACATTCATTATCTCATGGCAATTTCACAATGTTCATCATCTAAAACCCTAAATTACATGTCAAATTCGTCATTGTTAGAATCAAAATTGTTATCATTCATCATACAATCGATTATCAAGCAATCATATCCTTCTAAACCATAAATTTTCATCAAATCATAATATAAACTCAAAATTACAATTCAACTCACCTTACTTTGGACTCTCAATCAAATTGAGAAACTGAAGTATGCTTAGATTCCTTATATTGCAATGAACAAACCCTTTGAACCAATTTGACTGATTTGAACCATCATCGAGAAACAGGGAAGAAGAAGTTAGGTTTTCATTAGGTTTTCGTTTTCTTTAGGTCACGAACTGGATGAACTGGGGAAGAGAAGGGTTGATGGCGTGTTGGATAAAGAATTTAATAAGAGCTATTAAGATTGGAGTTTTGCGCTATTAAGAATGGCGTTTAGCGCCATTAAGAATGGCGCTAAACGCCGAGTAAGAATAGCGTTTGACCGTTGACTTTAGTCAAGCGTCATTATTAATAGCGTTTGAAAGACCGTTATTATCATTTTCGCTATTCTTATTGGCGTTTCATCTTCCACCATTGAACTTGCACTTCCATCCAAAGTTCCAAGTCTTTGAGGTGGCATGGAAGATGGATGGATTCCACCTGTTTATGGGTAAAAATCGTTTCGCGATTTTGGTAAATTGGTAGGTGAGTGAGAAACCTGTTTAAACCCTAAACAAATGTGTTGCACGTGAGCACTTTATAGATTCGAGAGATCAATCCGTACAAGTCCGGCCTAAACCAAGAAATGGCCAGTTCCAGACTTGCTTGGTCACAAAGTGGAGGAGAAAGGTTGATTTGGGGAGGGAAGCAAAGAAAGGTGTTGAGACCGAGAATAGTTACTGGAGAGAGTGTCTCGACTTGTATCGAGAAAGTGAAAACTTAGGAAGCTTGCAAGAGATGAAAGCTTTTTGGAGAGCTTGCAAAGTTGCCTTTTCTGAGAGTGTTGTATTTTTCTCCTTACCGAGACTTGTTGTCTGGTGGAAATAGGTAAGACCTATTTATACAAGTCGAGATTGAAACGTACCCTGGCCTCATGAAGGAAGAGAGTAAATGGTAAAATAATGGGAGGAGGTGGTAACCGCAAGGTGTTTATGGGTGAAAACATTTTCACCATTATTTCCTCATTTATTTGACCGTTTTATTCCTTTTCATGCTTTCTTAATATGAGCGTAGTGTATGCCGCAAGTCATGGATCGCAAAACCAAAACCCTGGAAAGCATCCCCCTTTGTGTTGATATCTCGAGTGTTGGTTGCACCTTGAGTGCAAGTGGCGCTGCTAGTGGCGCGTGTGGCATGTTCCATTGGCATGTGCGGAATGCCCTTGTTGCGGGTTGTACTCGGCGTGAAGTGGCAATGCCAGAGCTGCTAGTGGCGTGCGTGGCATGTGCCAATGGCATGTGCGGAATGCCTTGGTGGTAGGTTGTCGTTGAGTGTAAGTGGCAATTCCGAGCTGCTAGTGGCGTGCGTGGCATGTGCCAATGGCATGTGTCGGAATGCCTTGGTGGTAGGTTGTCGTTGAGTGTAAGTGCAATGCCAGCCAGGCGCTTTAATGGCGTGCGTTGCATGTGCCAATGGCATGTGCGGAATTCCTTGGTGGTAGGTTGTACGTTGAGTGTAAGTGGCAATGCCAGAGCTGTTAGTGGCATGTGTGGCGTGTACCAATGGCATGTGCGGAATGCCTTGGTGGTAGGTTGCACGGTTTGCAAGTTAAGCTACCAGCGTGGGTTTTTGGCGTGTGCCAGTGACGCGTACGGTCGAATTGGCCTAGGTTGCACGGCTTGCAAGTTAGGCTACTCAGTGCATTAGGGCCACGGCTAGGTGATGAAGGCTACGGCGTATGTTGGCATGTGCCAATGGCATCGCGTGGTCGTTAGGGCCGTGGCCTTGGTAGGAAAGGCTACCGGCAGCATGTTGGCATGTGCCAATGGCATGCGTGGCCGTTAGGGCCGTGGCCTTGGTAGGAAAAGGCTACCAAATGAGCATGTTGTCATGTGCCAATGGCATGCGTGGCCGTTAGGGCCGCGGCCTGGGTAGGAAAGGCTACCAATGAGCATGTTGTCATGTGCCAATGGCATGCGTGGCCATTAGGGCCGCGCTTGGTAGGAAAGGGCTACCAACAGCATGTTGGCATGTGCCAATGGCATGCGTGGCCGTTAGGGTCAGGGGCTTGGTAAGAAAAGCTACAACGAGCATGTTGGCATGTGCCAATGGCATGCGTGGCCGTTAGGCCGTGGCCTTGGTAAGAAAAGCTACCAATGACATGTTGGCATGTGCCAATGGCATGCACGGCCGTTAGGCCGTGGCCTTGGTAGGAAAAAGCTACCAGTTGAGCATGTTGGCATATGCCCGATGGCATGCAAGGGGTGCATAGGGTCGTGGCCTTGCAAGAAAAGCTACCAAATGAGCATGTTGGCATGTACCAATGGCATGCATGGTAGTAAGGGCCGTGGCCTTGCAAGAAACGCTACCAGCGAGCATGTTGGCATGTGCCAATGGCATGCGTGGCCGTTAGGGCCGTGGCCTTGGTAAGAAAAGCTACCAGCGAGCATGTTGGCATGTGCCAATGGCATGCGTGGCCGTTAGGGCCGTGGCCTTGGTAGGAAAAGCTTTGGCCAGCCGAGCATGTTGGCATGTGCCAATGGCATGCGTGGCCCGTTAGGGCCGTGGCCTTGGTAAGAAAAGCTACCAGTGATGTTGGCATGTGCCAATGGCATGCCCGGGCTGTTAGGCCGTGGCCTTGGTAGGAAAAGCTACCAGCGAGCATGTTGGCATGTGCCAATGGCATGCGTTGCCGTTAGGGCCGTCGCCTTGTTAAGAAAAGCTACCAAATGAGCATGTTGGCATGTGCCAATGGCATGCATGGCCGTTAGGGCCGTGGCCTTGGTAGGAAAAGCTACCAACAGCATGTTGGCATGTGCCAATGGCATGCGTGGCCGTTGGGGCCGTGGCCTTGGTAAGAAAAGCTACCAAAATGAGCATGTTGGCATGTGCCAATGCATGGAGGTGAGTTAGGTTTTGTTCGTTGTAACCCTAATTTGAAAAAATACCCCCTATTAAATACCGACTCACCGCCTTAAATGTCCTAATAAATGTTTCACTGGTGATATTAGGTTATTTTTACGAGTTTACCCCTTCGTTTAAAAACCACCATCAACACCACCATAAGACTTGCTCTTACTTACAAGGAAGAAATGCATGGTGGCAAAGCAAATTCGGGTCGAACAACTTCTTTGCATGGCCGATCTTTTTAATCTCATCTACCATATATTACGAAATAGGAACTTGTGTACAAAATAATCGCACAAGATGTATTTGACTGAGAAAACAAGTAACATTCCTTTTGTACTCCCTCCGTCCCACTATTAGATGACCTAGTTGAAGTTTGCACAATTCTTAAGGAAATGAATGAAATGAGTGTTTTTAAGTATTTTTTACAACTATACCCTTATGGATAATAATTTGTAAATTTTAGAAATCATTTATCTCTCAAACTATATCATAGATTTTCGTAAATTTTGTACCGTTGAAAATCATTTTAAAACACATACGTAACGAGTATAAACATGAATATGAAATTATACATATTTCTTATGATACCGATAATCAATCAAAAGGGTAGTTTTAGAGATATCCCCTTGATTAGTGAAATAGGTCAACTAATGATGGGACAAGATCTTAGACCAAGTAGGTCATCTAATGGTGGGACGGAGGGAGTATTAAGTAAGCTGTTAGTTACTGACTTCTTTTTTTCAAGAAAATTGCTTGTCAGATATGCTAAACTGACAAAAACAAAAGACTGTGTTTAAACTGTCGGTTAAATGTGTTTGCTCCCAGTCTCCAAAAGAGACTACTCGTAGCCCTCGGGCTCGGTAGGCCTTAAGACCCTTGGTAAAGAGATGGACATAAATGTAGGATAGATCCAGATTTATTTCCTTCCTTGTAAACCCCAAACTTTCCCAACCTAACTTTGGTCTCTCCGCAACATAAATTCCCAATTCTTCCAACCCTAAAACTTCTAAGTGTGAATCCACCTTCGTTGACGGGAAATCTCTGTGTAAATCTGTCAGTGGGGAATTTACCGATCTAACAAAAAAGTAAGAAGAAAATGGTGAATCGTCTCCCAACAGATATTGTAGTCGACATCTCCAACTCCGGAAACGAGGATAAGAAATAAGTTTTACAAACCCAATCTCCTATTTGCTGTTTTTCATCGATTAAATGACGGTTACGGTGTTGGGTTCGGCTCAAAATTAAGTTGTGTTTTTAGCCGAACCTGCTTCTTTACAAAAGCTTTCTCAAAAGTGTATATGAACAGTCCGGGTTGAAATTTCATGAAATTTCAAGCCGAACCTAGTCACGGAAAAGAGATGCACAGGGTTCTACGTATTCGATAATCATAATATGTGCCGAACCTAGCACATTTTACGAGGTTCGGCTATTACGATATTCACAATATGTGCCGAACCAATACAAAATTATTAACCTGTAAATGTACATGATCGTGTTCTAGCTTATATTCTACTTATTCAAATAGCCGAACAATGTGTTTCCAATGTGTTCTAAGCTTACGAATTTCTAAATATAAGTCGAATCCTAAACATTTTTTCATCCGTGACGATTCGATTAGGGTTCTACTTGTTAGAACAAATTCGAACCAAGCGAACTCGGGTCTACAAGGTAGGTTCTGGCTTTTAATCAACACTTTCAAACTGGCCATCGAACCTGCTCATCCGCACTCGCCGAACCTTAGTGAAAAACACAGACTTTTGATGATTTTAACCTACAAAAGTGAGATTAAACATAAGATATGTTGGTAAAAAACACAAACTTTTTGATTCAACCCCCGCTGAACAAAATTTCCTAAATAACTACAATTCAAGGGTAACTAAATAATCTACACAAATTTTTCTCACTTTCCCCTTCTCCTTCTAAAAAAGCCTAACTTTTTTTTTCTTACTCAAAATTTTTTATCTACACAAATTAATAACTAAATAAACCTAAAACTAATCACTAATCATTAATCACTAATCAGAATTATTTTAACTAATCATTAGTATGAACACTAATCCTAAAAGGGCAGATTTTCCATTACCAAAAAATTTGGTTAAGGGGCTTCGATTTTGCTATTTACACTCCTTTTTGTCTTTACCCTGTATGCCCTAAAAGATTTGTGTATGCCTAAAATCATAATTCTTACGAAATAGGAACTTGTGTACAAAATAATCGCACAAGATGTATTTGACTGAGAAAACAAGTGACATTCCTTTTGTATTAAGTAAGCTGTTAGTTAGTGACTTCTATTTTTCCAAGAAAATTGCTTGTCAGATATGGGAAACTGACATAAACAGAAGACTGGGTTTAAACTGTCGGTTAAATGTGTTTGCTCCTAGTCTCCAAAGAGAGTCCTACTCGTAGCCCTCGGGCTCGGTAGGCCTTAAGACCCTTGGTAAAGAGATGGGCATAAATGTAGGATAGATCCAGATTTATTTCCTTCCTTGTAAACCCCAAACTTTCCCAACCTAACTTTGGTCTCTCCGCAAGATAAATTCCCAATTCTTCAAACCCTAAAACTTCTAAGTGTGAATCCACCTTCGTTGACGGGAAATCTGTGTAAATCTGTCAGTGGGGAATTTACCGATCAAACAAAAAGAAAGAAAAAAATGGGGAATCGTCTCCCAACAGATATTGTAGTCGATATTATCACTCGACACCAACTGAATCTATTCGGATTGCAAATTCGTTTGCAGATCATGGAGGAATCTGGTTTCTCGTCATCCATCATTCATTAAAATGCATCTAGCTCGTCTACATGATCTTGATTCTGTAAGTTAAGTTTTATTGCGTAATTTCTAAGCTTACACAAGAAAATCTCCTTCACTATTTTGAGTATAATGAGAATACTGATCATGAGACAACTATCCTTAACACTAGAAGGATGAATTTAACCCTTCCGTTTAGATCTTCTTGGTATGAATCTTCTCGTTGCCGCTTAATTGGTTCATTTAATGGTCTAGTCTGTCTAGATGGATGGGAAGATAATGTTTATTGTGTATGTAACCCCATGACCAAAGAATATGTTATGTTTCCGAAGAATATCGATTATGAAAGTACTCTTCGGGTGGGATTTGGTTACCTATACTCAATTAATGAGTATAAAGTGGTTGAATTTTATGAGGAACTTAAAATTACAAAGGCTGCGGTATACACCCTCGGCAGCGGAAAAGGGTGGAGAAATGTTGGGCAGTGGGATTCTATTCTTTGGAACGTTAGTTCTTTTACTGGTGTGTTTGCGAATGGAGCACTGTATTGGATGGATAGCTAAGAAATTAGGCTTTTGTTTTTGATTTGGTTGAGGAAAAATTCCGTGAACATGTTGCGCTACCTTGTAACCCAGAACCGACTTTATACAACTCGCTTTGCTTTATTGGGGATCTGGGAGGGGTTTTGTATTATGCTGGAACATTCTACAATGAAATCACCAATTCCAGAAATTATGAGATATGGCTACTGAAAAGAAGGATGAGGTGCAACATGAGCCATTTGCTTGGAGTAAAGAGATTAGTGTTCCCCACATTAGAATAAACTCACCTACCTTAGTCTATTTCTCATACCCATTAGCCTTTACCAAGAGTGGCAGTGTTTTAAGTTTCAGTCACGACTCTCTTGATATTTACAATGCAGTAGCTTCAACCTCTAAACGGCTTGTGGGTTTTACTGGTACTGGTCTTCGGTTAGATAATATAGTTCATCACAAGAATACCTTCATTTCTGTTGAAAGAATTAGGAGAAGAAGATGTCAAAACAATGGAGTCAGCTGAAATTGAAGAGGCTAAAGCTGTGATTGGACATGAAAGCAGCTCTCAAGATGAATCCCTGGATTCCCCTGTTACTGGTATTCCCCTGACTATATTTATATGCATTTCAACTTGCATATTCATAAACATTTTGACATCATCTTAATGCTTACAGTTAGTCTCTTGTTATAGTCATCAATCTCAACTTTTGGCAGTTCTTTTGTAAGTTATACTGTTTCGTCAATGTGTGATTTGTTTCCCTATTGGTCTAATTGCAATTGAAGGATGCAGCATGCTTTAATAACTTGTCTCGTTCTTATACATTGAAGCAAGCAAAATTGTGGAAAATGTGACCTTTCCCATCAGTATGAGGGAATCTATATTGTCCTTACTAGTTACTTCTTAGCATAATCAAAATATAATTATTAATTTGGTGATCCATTCTAGTTGGGTGCCTTGTATTAACAAACTCATCCGATGGCTGAATCTATCTGATTAACTTCATCCGTAGTTGGAACACAGTTCAAATTTAGATTACATACATCCTGATCTTTGACAGTGTCAAAAGCTATGGTAGGAACTAAAAATAAAGGTGCATAATCTGTCCAAAAAACTGCAGTAGCCTCGTTTCTTCCCTTTATTGCCAACAAATCTGCGACTTTGTTTTCCTTTTTGTCCGCCTATTGAAAACCCAAAAAACAAATTAGTTGTCTTGCTAAGATCTTTACTTCCTCTAAGATTGCTCTACTACGCCACTGGATAGATGATTCGCTTCCTTGTAGATACTTAATCGTTGCTTGGTTGTCTCCTTCAATGACTACATGTTGTCAGCTGTTATTGATAGCCCATTGTGTTGACTAGACCAAAACATGTTGATAGAATGGTATGTGATTAGCATAGTTATAAGCTAGAACAAATATTTGGCCTAGATTTGTTACTTTGTGCATTTGTTAATCTCGTAAAATTTATTTTCAAGCTCAGAGCTTTGAAAGGTAATCTGAACACTTAGCACAGAACAAGAGTGAGGCATTGAGGGATATAGTTTAAAAGATAATTGAAAATGAGTCAAGATCACATAACTTAGTGACAACCTGTATTACTTATTGGGTCTTTAATCGGACTGTATCTTCGCGTTTGGTGGTTTGGTGGTTTAGAATGAATTCTGCAGTTTATGGCTTTATGCTCTGTCTGTCTTCTATCATTTTGATCCTGGTTTTAGCTGCTTATATATGCATCTTATTATAATCAGAAGTTGACATTCTTGTGCTGGAATCTAAATTTTCATGGTTAAGGTTGTGAAATATAATGTCTGTTGGATTATCGAATTTAAGGTGGATGAAAATTGGATTGCTAGGTGGATGGTCCGGCCTCCAATGCAGCGACTAGTATGACTGAGATACAATCTCAATAACCTGCACCTACTACCCATGAGTTAGAATGAGGTCAGAAATAGAGAAAAAACTGAAAGGCCTAGCTATTCCTATAACTGCTATTTGGCCATTGCCAATACGAACCTATTCCTTTGTATTCAATTTCAGGAGTCATATTTTCATATTTGGACGTTCACATGCTGTTATTCCCATCAACTGAGTGTTTTCTTTTCTTATGATCTTGTCAATGAAGTGCAGACTCGTTAACAGTTACCAATCAATTTTGATGGCAGATATGTTTGGTGACGATGAGCCAGTGACATTCAAGCTATGCCTTGCTATGTCAGAAATGTTTCTGTGGAAAACATATGGATGAGTTCTGCAGCTTAACTTTCGTGTTGATGCTCCATGGTCAGGGTAAGTGCAAATGAAGTCATTTTGGAGCAGTTATGAATCTGTATTGTCGCCTCGTATCTTCTATATTTTGCCTAGTAAATGTGGTGCAATGTTTTGCCTGAAGTCATTTATATTCCATTATGTGTGTAATACCCAGTTATACTACGGGATGTATTAATACGTGCCAAGAGCGTAAATTTACTCTTGCTTTCTGGTTCTCAGTGTTAACTTGCATCTGCCACCAAAATATAAACACAAGTAGTTATGCTTTCTTGTTTTACTTTGTTGCCAAGTAGTTTTGCTTGTTTGTGTCTGTCTTATCCATGATCTAGCAGTAGACCATAAAACAGGTTTGCAGGAATCTTTTTTCCTCCAAAATTTTGCCTCAATATATGTGAACTTCTGATTTAGGAATGGTGAACCCTCTTTGGAGTGGGTAGCGAAAGGATGACTGACCAGACGTTTTCGTAGGCTTCTAGCCAATGCTAATGAGGTCAGGATGTAAATTTAGGAGCTAGCTTCTAATAATAGATTACAGCTGGTTAACAAGAAGATTTTGTATGATACTGATGAGAACTGCTGAAGAGGTCGGTCAACTCACAGTTTAAGGCGTTTTAACGAGCGATATGTTCTTCCAATCATGAATTGATAATACATGTTCATCTACCAGATAAAATTTGTTCCTGCAACACGTCCAAACAACAAATAGCTTATAACGATACCACCATTTTGGTTCTGCCCTTCGTTAGAACATAATCTTCTGGTTTCCAAAATAATTTGTTACAATAGGTGTTAGCTTTTCAGGACGCTGCAGGCATCTCCATATTTTCCTCCCACTCTTCTTCCAAAGTGCGTGTGCTCTACATCGTGCTTCTTTGGCAAAATTTTTTCTTCTAAGACCCATATCCTGGTATCACCCTCTAAATATTGTATCTGCACCTATGTGGTACACTCTAGTCAAGTCCAGTCAAAAGTCAACCAAATAGTGATGGATCTTATCCTCGGTTCTGAAAGAGCGATTGACTCATTTCACTCACCTTATCTCCTCCTCCGCACCCAAGATCCCCAATTCCTACAAACCCTAAATTGATTTTCTAAGATCTCACTTCTACACGGATCATCATCCATCCTCTGCAAATCCTCCTTGTTTCTTCTTCATATACAAAGGGTCATCTATGGATTACTTCAACAGACTCCTCCCGGTGGATATCACGGTAGACATTTTAGCTCGATTACCCACTGAATCAGTCCTGGATTCAAAATTGGTATGCACCAGATGGAGAAATGTTGTTTCTAATCATCCTTCATTCTCTAAGATGCACTTACATCATCATCTCAACCATCCTTCTTCTGCTGCTGCTGCTGATCCTCAGGGTTATTGTAAGTTGGGTTTTCTTGCTTTGACTGTAGCTGATAACTTTGGTCCTGCATCTTTTACTATTTTGAATATAATGAGAAGAATCATGATGATGATGAGGAGGAGAAATCAACAAAATCCATTCAAAGTATTAAAAGAATTAAGTTTACCTCTCCGTTCAGGTATAATAGTTTTGTTGGGTCATGTAACGGCTTGCTCTGTGTTATTGACTTCCCTAACCTACCACGGTTTTGTATTTTTAACCCTATAACCAGAGAATATGTTCTTCTTCCAGGAATTGAAACAAAACATTGTTGTGCTTGTGGATTTGGTTATGTTTCTTCAACCAATGAATACAAAGTGTTACTTATATCTGTGATGAACACCAATATAGATGGCTACATATACACTTTAGGCAGTCGCAGTGGGTGGAGAAAACTTACTGGACTCACTGGAAACTTCAATTTTCATTTCGGTTGCAATGTAGCTGGTGTACTTGTCAAAGAAGCACTTTACTGGATGAATATTGTCAATTCAGAATGGATCATTACCTTTGATTTGGTTACCTTTGATTTGGTTGAGGAGAAGTTTTGTCAACACCTTTCACCACCTCCTTTGCCTAGAAACAATGTTTGGTCTTCCAACGATATAGGTGTTTTGAATGGGCTATTGTTTATTGCTCTTGATGATGGCCAATACAACGGATTTTATGACATATGGTTATCAAAGAAGAAAAAACCTAATCATGACAAGGAAGAGGGAGAGGAGCATCAGTCATTGTGTTGGGGGAAAGAGTTTAAGATTGACACCATGGAATTATTAGCCATTACAAAGAGTGGTGGTGTTTTTACTTATGATAGTAACTATCTCAACATTTACAACACAAAAACTTCAACCTCGAAAAGCCTTGTGAAGTTTAAGACTCGGATTAAGCATGTAATCCCTCATGAGAACTTCTTAGTTTCATTGAAAGAATTAGGGAAGAAGATTCAAAAGTAATGGAGGCAGTTGAGGAGGCAAAAACCGTGACCAGCTACCGAGGATACGGACCATGAATACATACATCTCTAAACTGGTAATCTTTATCGAGTTTCATTTTGAATTTAGATAACAAGTATTATTTGTATTAAACTGAATTCTGACACTGTCTTAGCTAGTAATATATCCAGACTACTGTTAATTTGCATGTTCCCAACTTTATGGGATTGTATATTACTTTCTTATTTTAATCTGTACTGCTTCAGTGCTCTGATTGGGAGAATGTAATTGATCTTAGGATTCTTATCTTTGGTGACTTATTTTCTTCATACATGGGAGTAAATGTGACGCAGATTGTGAAAAATTAGAGCATTCCAGTGATATTCTATTTTCATATAAAAAAATTACTAGATATAGATAGATAATTTAGGGATCTTGTTTTTGGTCGTTTATATGTCCAGCATTTTGACAGTACAATAACTAGTGGCAGTTTGAATAAGAACTGAAATTTGTCATCATTCATTAATAAAGTATTAATTAACAAAGTACTTGCAGACTACTTCCAAGATTCAGAACAATGATTTCGCTGAAGATTATTAGCAAAGGTACCATATGTACTTCATGCCTAGTTCCACAGATGTTTACGTATTTCAATTGCCTGACTTGGATTCAGTTAGATCCCAAGTTGCATAATTAGCCACCACATGCTCAGTTACGTTTCTTATTCATGCCTATAAATTCAATGCCATATACTACTTGTCGTTATATTGTTAAACACAAGGTCCTTTAAGTGACACTATTTTTCCATCTCCATGGGAATGACCGATTAAGCAAGGGACATTGCAGGCTGCTAGTGTAATTTTATGTTGGATAATGATTAGAACTTAAACATTCTAGACTATTCTAGTGAATAGCTATTAGCCTATTTGTTTCAACTCTTAAACTGTTGTGGCTTATCAATTTATCTTATATGTATGGAATTCGTAACTGCATATGAAACCGACATTTTCTTCATGCATATGGATGACTCCTAGTTACTGAATGAGATTTCGCCAAAGTTCTGTGGAAGACACGAGACCAACCGATATAATATGCCATTGCAGATGGCTTTAGTGACTTATTTTCATGTAAAGGTTGCAGCATTTGTTGCACCTTGCTTTATTCTGCTCTTACAGTAGTGATTTGACTAGACAGATA
>JAJJWW010011992.1:0-14370 GCA_023531295.1 Papaver armeniacum | reverse complement strand
ATATTAGGCCAACTAAGTCGCGTGTCGTTTATACGGTCACTCAATGCGCACCGGGAAGAACCTAATAGTTCAACCTAGGCTATTCATGTATCAGGCCAACAATAAATCGCGTATAATCGCAAGAATCCAATCTGCTAAAATATATACTTATAAAGAGTTTCCACAGACATTTTCAAAGACACGGAAAATAATGGAAGTAAGGAAGCAAGGTTTTGCAATTTCAAGGATGTACTTACGCAGTCCTATGCCGGTGAATTGTATTACCTGTGTTTATTACTAACGGTTATAACCGGTGCAAATTTGACAACTTGAAGATAGTCGAGGATGGTGATGCCAGGAAACTGCATCGTAAGTTGCACTGCACTTGGAATTTAAGGGGATGACAATGAATGGTCCGATTTTTTATGGAGGCAGCAGTGATGAAAACTGGAGTTTAGTTAATAAACCTTTTCAAGATTATTCTATGTGTCTGTGATTTGAATCAGCCATATGTTATTTGGTCAAAGTTTATATTAAACATATGTGATGGTCTACATTTTAAACTCTACATGAAGCATAATATACGGAAGCCAACAGATGAGCAGGTATTTGATTTTGGGTTGTACCTTTTGGATAAATAACTACGTGAGTTTGAAAAGTATTTTGAAGATTTCGATGATATGCCAAGACCAAAATTGACAACGAGTGATATTGTTGGTGATAAGTTCACGTGGGAGCATCGGTGCTTTCAACTCGCATTGCGTATAAAGTAGAATAGAGTATCGAGACGTTGAATTTTGATGATCATCGGCATACGACGCTGTGTTTAGTTCTGTGAGATATAGTGACGGTAAACTATTTTTTATCAATGTAAGCGCACAAAGTGGTAAAACATTTTTCATCACACATTGGCGTCTAGCTGCAGTGGCTGGACACGTAGTTCTGACTGCTGCTTTATCTGCAATTGCTTCACTTCTTTTGATAAGAGGTTGTACAGAACTCTCGATTTTCAACATTTTTATAGATATAATGAACGCAATGTTTATAGAGTTGATAAACAACATTCATATTATAAACTACTGAAACAATTAAACCTAATGATATTGGACGAAGTTCCCATGAAACATAGATTTTGCATTGAAGCAGTTGACATAAAACTACGTGATATTGGGAATAAGGAAAGACCATTTGGTGGAATTACGGTTGTTCTAGGAGGAGATTTTAAACAAACATTTCATGTAATACCCAGTGGATGTCCTGAACAAGTCATTGCAGCATGTCTGGAGAGATCATCGATTTGGAATGATGTTATTGTCTTGGCGATTCATCAAAATATGAGGCTAGATGCGCTTGAACCGGAAAATATATCTTTCTCAAAGTTCTTAGTAGAGGTATCATAACATTCATTTGTTGTGTTTGTACATTTATATGGCACTGATCTATATTTGTTGGATATGAATGAATAAGTTGGTGATAGTCCTAAGGAAGTTGGTGAGCTTCCATAGTTAGTAAATAGAAGCAAGGACATGCACTGACGTGATAACCGGTCTTTATACCTGGATTGGGGAAAACAAAAGAGTGTCACGAGATTGCTTTACAGAGCGGATTATACTATCATCCAACAATAGTGATGTTAAAATATTAATGCAGAAGCAATACAAAACTTAAAGGGGATATGTACACATACCTTGCTGCAGACAAGTTAAATACGAGATGATGCTTGGAAATACTCCATATCTTTCCGGTGAATTTATGCGAATTAAATCCATCTTGAATGCCTCGGTTCCAGTTAGATATCAAAGTTGGATTCCCAATCATGGTGTTGAGAAATCTTACACCAAGTGAATATCTCTTCAACAGAATAAGATTATTGGTCGTTAGATGTGGACATCATGTAATTGAAGCCAAGATTTTAACTTCCGAAAAAACCAAAAATATTATATTCATCCCAAGGGTAAATTTCAAAAGCATTAATGCTTAGCAGCGTTACCATGCCCATTCAAAAATTAACAAATGATTAGATACATACATAATCATTGTATCAGTTGAAAAAAATCATCCGGAGATTTTCTAAGAAAGTAAGAATACTTTATACCTCCCTTCAACTGTTCAGTGGATTTGCTTAGGTATATGCATTCTTTAGTTTACGAGTTGGATTAGTAGGCGCATACTTAAGGGGGTCACACGCTTTCATTGTTACAGAAATGAAAATATCCATCCCAGGATTTTACTAAGCCAAGTAGCCACATCCGTACTCTGATAAGGTATGAAAACCAAGGCCAACTCAGATAAATATAGCTATGTCCCATCGCCACTTAGTTTTAAATAGGGATGTTCATTAAGTTGTCTTCCCTTGCAACTTCTACTAACCCCAAGAATAAAAAAAGGTATGGCTACTGCATAGTAGGGGTGGAAAGGATAAGGTAAGTCACTAGATATATAATACTTTAAAATAACCTTTGAATGAAAGCACACCCGATTAACATCCTGCACTTTTAGAAATAATAATAAATAGAAATACGTTAATTATTGATTAGAATACACAATTCTGAAAATCTAAAATAGAGACCATATTGATTACACATGCAAGTAATATTTTGGCCTAGAGAAAGCAACCTTAACATGCCCATGTAATCCGACTTTAACAAACCATTTGATGCATACAAAATTAACATACCGTTGTAAAAATATTTGGGAAATATTCTAGAAAGTAAAAAAACTTACACTCTACATTCAACCATTTGTGGATTTTATAGGTATGTATATTCTTTTAATTGTTGGAGTTGTTAGAGACGGACTTTAAGGACAATAACATTTCCCATTATTAAATCTGGTTGCATTAAGTGATGTCCATCATTAATAAAAGAGATTTCACTAAAATAGGCCAAGTTTGTACCGGCCAAACTATGCAATCAAGGACGAAATCGACATAAAAACAACTAGGCCATATTCCACTTAGTTTTATATAGGTGATGTTCACTGTTGTCTTCCCTGCAACTACCGCCAACCCTGATAGTGTGTGTTGATTATTGTAGAATAAGGTTATGATCACATGGTTAGTAGAGTTGCAAGATAAGGTAACTTACATAGAGAGTATATCATGCACCAATAACCCTAGAGTGTACATACCTCGCAGCATCTCTGACTCCTAAAAACAATCCAAAGTAAAACCAATCGCATATAGTTCAAAAAGATTCATAATTTAAGATATCGATAATGCTTATTTAAAATAAGTGGGATTTTTCCTATATTCTAAATTTTACAACAACACTCGAATCGATTAAACCACATAAAGAATTGGAGGATTTTATGTATCCCAAAAAATAGAAAATGAGAACTAATTAAGATAATGAAAATATCCCCAGGAATCCAAGTTGATTCCTCTCTTCCATAAACCTACATAATTAAGATCATATATACATATAACTCCAAGATATGATCACGTTAAAAAATAATAGTTTAATGATATATAGTTTTATAACTACTCAGGTTCTTATATACACAATTTGAATGTAGTGGGTTTTTATATATAAAATAACAATATTTGGGCTGAAAATAATTTTCCGATTAAGATAATTGATGAGAAAATCACCTTCTATTATAGCTTATCGAAAGACAAGAAACATTTATAACAACAACACATTTTAAGATTCTTTTTATGGATTTTAAAAATTGGTATCTTCAATTGCAAAGCCTCTACAAGATTCTCACCAAAACCCTAGAAAGAATTAGTGACTTTCTTATTAGGTAATCCATTTTAATTAGGTATAAACTTTGAATGATCTAAATTAATTACTAGACAACTTTTAGCCGGCCATAAGAAGCCCTAACTAAGCTTAACTAGCTGCGACATTATTTTTGAAATCCTACTATAATTAATACAAATTAAAAAAAAAAAAAAAAACAGTTTATCTTAGGAATACCGATTTTCCTGAGAATGAGGTACAAATACCACCTTTCGCAGATTATCCAACCGATGGTGAATCAAAAAATATTAGATTAAATATCATTATACAGGAGCATATATATGCACCACGAAAAGAGAGAGAAAAAAGTAAGATGGAAAAGTTTAGATTATCAAAAATTAGACTAGACAAAGACCGGAGGACGCTCGAGCCAATTTTAGAATTGGATGATGTCAAGAAATCAACAATGCAGGAAAAAAAAATTATAAACCATTTATTATCTTGATAAAGATGATGCCGGAAGCTTATTTACCGAGGGAAAACTTTCGTGAGAAGATTCAAAATCTAATGAGAGGTCGAATGCGTATAAACTACAAAGACATCTTTGCAACGAAAAAAATAGACAATTTCATTTTTCCTATATTTGTTTTGAGGAATAAAATACTAAAAGAAAAGACGAAAAATTGATTTCATTCCAGGAAATGCAAGTAATAGGGACATTAGTATATAAATATAGCCATGATAATATGAGTTTTTTTCCCAAATCATGGATCTAAAGAGCAAATTAGAAGAATTCAGAGAATATTATTACAAAAATGAACGAAGTATTAAAAAGGACAAGATCATAATATCTTGATGCGAAACATCTACAACAAAAATAAGCTAAAAGTAAATATGGATAAAATTTGGGATCGAAATAAATGAAAATGCGAAGAAAGTCCTATATAGCTTAGAAAATGTTAAGAAAGAATATAGGAGTCATGTAATTAAAGATACATATAAAATCTTATCTAAAGAGTCAAACATGATTAAAAGATAAATGTCGTGCCAATGCTTTTACGTTAAACTTTATGGATTGTGTTCATGTTGTTTCTTTATCAACATATATTATAAATTTTTTATTTTGTTGAACATGATATATGTAGCAATGCAAACCACAATAGGTAAATATGTGCTACATTCAGAAATCTAAATCTTTTTTAATGGGGATTATTGATTTTATAAAGGCTTAATTATTTTCACCGTAATTTTTTATGAGCTTTCAAAATTTTATGTAGAATCGCATTACTTGTTGATTTTTTTGGTAAAATAATTTGTTGTCACATTGCTTTGTCTGTTTGTTGAAGGAATAAGGTTTATTGTTGAAACTTTACAATAGTGGAAGTGCCACTACATACACTTTTAAGTATAGCAACTGCCATCTTCCTCTAAAATTTGACATAATTCTTTTCCGTTTCAAATACAAATCTTTTTTCTCAAGCATGTATACAACCTCGTGATAAGAATACTACATTATTTTTTTCCTACAACAGAAATACTTTTATCCTTTATTGTAGATGTGATTTTAGGTGGGGTTTCAGTGAGACAATAATACATTATTATTTTCATCCATATGCATTTCTACAAATACACAGGATCACTAATGGTCTTAGAATATGCTTTTTCATAATAAGGAGCACTGCAAATTCTCAAAGAATAGTATCTTCAAGAATTAAATATAAATACGGAGGATCATTATTGGTCTAAGTAATTTTGTCTTTTTTTAACCAAAAACGAATGCATTTTAAATTCTAAAATTGAGTAGGATGATATAACAATACCTTTTAGCTAAACTGAGAGCTTAGACATATCGATGCATTAGGTGCCACGCTATTGAGGGTCTAAGTGATTTTGTCTCCTTTTAACCAAAAACTGAATGCATTTTAAGTCTCAAATCAAGCACTGACATCCCACCCTTTTAGCTAAACCGAGAGCTTAGACATATTGATGTATTATTGTCACGTTGTTGAAGTCCAGCACTTCTACTACATGTTCTTTGTGGTCTCAGCTTTAGCTTGACCAAAAGCAGGGCCCTACAATCACATGCTACAAATTACATATGTTTTGCTAAAAAAGACATGATGTACTTTCATAAAGCACCGTGAATTTAATTTTTTTCTTGAGTTGACCCGATTTGAGCACTTCTATTCTAGAGCATTCCCAAGTATATTAGAGATATGTCTGATATATAAAATATCACCTCATTTTTTGATCTCTCATCACATCATTACGTATACTAAAGTAAACTAATTTGTGTCAAGCAACATGGATCCACCTTTTCTTTGATTATCTATTTCGCCCTTTCAAGAATCGGCGATTGGTTTTAAAACTAAAGAACTAGATGATGTATATAGAAGCAGAGCACCATACTTCTAATGAAATTAAATCAAGTGATTGATATTTTTTAAAGATATTTTTTGTTGAAGTCTATGTAAATATAGATATTAGCAATCGGCGGTATAGAAGTATGAGCACTGGAATGATATCACTATTTTATCGATAATTGATTAAATTGTAGTCGCTTTATAAAGTATTTGGATACGTTAACTAAGTCGAGTCTTTTTACTGAGATAAAAATATGAGTAAATTTCTGATACTTATTTCATCGACAATCACTAAGTTGTAATCGCTAATAAAGTATTAGGATCCTTAACTAGGGTCGTAGTTTTTTTATATATTGTTATTAAATAAAATTAATAAAGTATTTATATCTGTGATTGCAAGAGGGTTAGCGGGCTGTAAGGCCTTGATACTTGTGTAATTGCTACAAAACCACCGTTAGTGAGCTAACGCTGTTGTAGAAACTCACAAAATAATTGCTGCACGGAAACCCGAAAGGTGACGATTCCCTCGGGTCGCCTTCTTCTCACGCTATGATGGAAACTTCGCTATAACTTTCTGCTCTTGCTCGTAACTACACCAAACTATCTAAAAGTCCTCTACACCCCGCCGACCTCCCAAATTTTTATATATATACTCTCCAAAGTGATTAAAACTCTGAAGAAATTTTTGATTTTTCTTTCCTTTTGCTTCTCCAAAGTTACGACCTTCTCTTATTATTCCACCAATTTTCCACGCTCTGGGCTGTCATGCTCTTTCCCTGAGCAAGGTTAACCACCGCTTGAGGGGGAAACAGTTTCCCATTTGGGTAATTTAAAAGTAGCGAGAACAAAATTAAAATCCTAAACAATGTACCCAAGGGAGTACTTTAGATCTCGAGAGATCAACTGATAAGTCCCAAATTGGGAAACCAATAAAATGGGCCATTCCAGACGGTTTTGGCCAAAGTGAACGAAATGGGGCTAGCTTGGGAGGAAAGCATAGAAGTGATGAGACCGTACACTGATTCCGAAGAGTAGCTGTGGTTACTTGACTTGTGGCGGGCGAAAAGGCTAACAAAATGAAGCTTAGCAAGATTGAAAGTGTTGTATATTCCAATGAACTTGTCGCCTCAGGAAACAGGAATCGATGAAACGACGTCCTGCCCATTAATGAATGGAAAATGGGTGAGTAAATGGGGAGGAGGTGGTAATGTGAACGATGGAATCGGCGTTCCATAAAATCAAGTAACGATGGAATTGATGCCTGCAAAAACCGTTAACGCATGGATTGATGTTCCATAAAAAGAACGCTTACCATTAACTCGATGCATTTACCAACCGCCTTGTCCTTATGATATTCCTTATGACAGAAGAGGTACGCCAGACGTCAGAACTGCCAAACCAATACCCCAGCAAAGAGGATCCCAACCTGGATATGTGTTGATGTCTCGGCTGTTTTTGTGGAAAATATGTAGCATATTGTTGTTGCCTGGAAAGTCATGCTTGGAGACTTGCTAGCATGGTGACCTCCGACGGTCGAGATTTTGCATCTTAAGACGAGAAGTAGCCGTTGATCGTTGCATGCTTTCGTTTTGGTAGACGTATAGGGAAGGCCAGCATGTGGTGCGACAAAGTTGGCATGCCGTTGGCATGGCGTGCCTTGGCGCGGTTTGGCATGGCCAAACTAGAGTTTTGGTTCAAAGGTTACCATGTGTTGTTTGGTAACCTTGGACGGCTAGGATTTGCTCCTCGGATTGAAGGGCGACCGCTGATTGTCGCACGCATTCGTTTTGGTAGTCAGTGTAGGAAAGCCAGCATGGTGGCGCGGCTAGGTTGGCATGCCGTTGGCATGGCATGGTTTGGCGTGGCCAAACTTAGGGCCAAAGGTTACCATGCGTTGTCTGGTAACCTTGGATGGCTAGGATTTGCTCATGGGATTGAAGGGCGACCGTTGATTGTTGCACGCCTTCGTTTTGGCAGTCATGTAGGGAAGGCCAGCATGGTGGCGCGACTAGGTTGGCATGCCGTCGGCATGGCATGGTTTGGCGTGGCCAAACTTAGGTTTTCGGGCCAAAGGTTACCATGCGTTGTCTGGTAACCTTGGATGGCTAGGATTTGCTCCTGTGATTGAAGGGAGACCGTTGATTTCCGCACGCCTTCGTTTTGGTAGCCGCGTAGGGAAGGATAGCATGGTGGCGTGGCTAGGTACGTTTGGCATGGTGGGGCCAAGGACTTAGCATAACGTTGGCACATGGTGCGGCTAGCATGGCTAGGGCCAAGGCAAGGTGCGGTTTGGCTTGGCATGGTGGGGCCGAGGGTTGGGCATGCCATTGGCACATGGCGCGACTAGTATGGCTAGGGCCAAGGCAAGGTGCGGTTTGGCTTGGCATGGTGGAGCCAAGCGGTTTGGCATGCCGTCTGGCACATGGCGCTGGCTTAGCATGGCTAGAGCCAAGGCAAAGGTGCTGGCTTGGCATGGGGGCCAAGGGAGCCTGGTATAGGTGCGGCTAGCATGGCTTAGGCCAAGTCAAGGTGCGGCTCATTTGGCATGGTGGGGGCCATGGGTTTGGCATGTCAGTTGGCACATGGCGCTGCTAAGGGGACATGGCTTAGGGCCAAGGCAAGGCGCATGGCCATTTGGCATGGGGCCAAGGGTCGATAGGTGGCGGCTAAGATGGCTAGGGCCAAGGAAAGGTGCGGTTTGTCATGGCATGGTGAGGCCAAGGGCTCTGGTGTGCGGGCCGGTATGGTTGGCATGCCTTGGAGCGTAGGTGTAGATGGCATGGTTTGCCATTGGCATGGGGGTGAAATAGCATGGCTGGCATGCCTTGGCGCTAGGTGTAGGGGGTATGGGCCATTGTATACAAGGGGTGCGGCTAGCATGGCTGGCATGCCTTCAGGGTGGGTGTGGTCGGCAGAATTGCCATTGGCACAAGGGTGCGCTAGCATGGTTGGGAATGCCTTGGCGCGCAGAGGATGTGGATTGTGCATGACGAGCCATTGGCACATGTGGGCGTGAGAATTAGGGTTTTGGCTTGTCGAAACCCTAATTATGTAAAAGGTACCCCGGTAATTTTCTCACAGACAAATTAAAGGGTTCAATAAATGTGATTGGTTTGGACATTATTACTCAAGTTCCGTGACGCCACTGTTCTGGTTAGGGTTTTACGATTTTACCTCCTTTAAGTTAAAAGCCACCATCAACATTAAGTCCGCTTTAGCTCTTAACAGTGCCTTGTTGCGAGGTAAGCATATGATGGTGACAAACGAGGACAGACCAAACGAGGATATGTGCAAGATGGTCAGAAAGTCCACTAACCTTATTCGAGAGGTAAGGAGAGTTCATGATCCTGTTTGGCTACTTTTGCATAGCTTTTTATTTGCAGTGTAGACCAGAAATGGCGAGTGAGAAGCGCCGGCTTAGTCGGCTACTCATCATCTTGGCTGGGTTAGGGAATATCATGACGTTGTCTTGAGAGTTGCGCTGCGCGCAAGTCATGGCATGTACAATTTGGCCTGATGGGGGTCGTGGCAACGGGCGACTCGCTGGCATGGAACTATGGTAAGGCGCGGTTTGATGTGGCGTGGTGGAAATGCACGGCTTGGTGATTCGTCTCGCGGGCCTTGCCTCTTTTCCTTGCTCGGCTCAAATGGGAAGTCAAGCTTCCGCCTCAAACGTTAAAGTATCACACCCTCCGATCTCGCCCGGCTTTCATTAGGGCTTTGATGAGGGGCTCTGCTTGAGGTCGATTTCCTGGCCATGATGCCACCATGTTCCGCCTATTCAAGATGTGTTTTCTTTCCTCCTTTAGGGTTTCCACAGATTTACGCCCGAAGTTACATCGTCTTCCCGCTTTACAACAAAGATTTCCTCTCGTTGAGTCCACCTTTTCTTCATCATGTCGACTGTATGAATCACCCTCGACATAACTAAGTTCTACAAGTCAAACGCGCGAGGCTCCGACTTGCAACATCCCCCATCCAGTCATTGGTCATTCGGGTCAAGAAGATCATACCTGTATGTTCTTATGGATCAAATATGTGTTTTATTATTTGCCGATGAATGAAAGTTTTCTTCTTTGTAGAGATATCCCATTGAGCATGCTACTATTATTGATGAAGATGATTGGCTACCCTTTTCTTCGAGCCCGATCCTACCAACCGCAGACTGGAGAACGCCGACTTTGAGGAATTTCATTCCATGAGTATCCCAATGCAGGTTTGTCATTCGGAACCTGCATGAGGTGTTTTCCTCTAACTATCAAACGTTGGTGGTTTCAAGGGCGGAAAGAATTGAGACTTCTTTATGGCCATATTGCCACCGGGGCATGGTGCAATATTGTTCATATGATTTAGTTTCCATAGTAAATTGTCTCTTGCCATGGTCAAAGAAATGGAGAGTATGTCTATCCATCTTTTAAAGCAACCATTCAAAAGTGGGGAGAACATGGTGTCACCCGTGAATCTCAAGTTCAATGTTAGTTGGCTGCGACATCGTCTTGACACGTGAAAGCCGACAGAGCGGTATTCTGGCTGTCCTTACGAAATCTATCTCAAAGAGAGAAAGCTCAGCCATGGAGCCACGAGAAGGTAGAAGAGCCAAATGGAACTTGAAGAGTAGGGACTGAAAGGCATCAAAGCCTTCTTCGTTAAAGATGATGCTTTAGAGGGATTACAATCTGTTGGATGGGCTTTTCTGAGCTATGTAGTTGTGATATTGGTTCTTCCTGGTTTTAAGCATGTTTTGTTCTCTCTTTTTTTTTTTTTGTATTTTTTGTTAGAATAAGGGAATTTTATTGATTTACTTCAATCAAACAAAGGAAAGTGACTTGATATTTGAGATGTGGAAGAAAAGTGGAAAGATGCATGGCTATCCGTGTTTGTGGTATGGCGGGGCGCGAGGTGATGGTCAGTGTAGTATGCCTTAAGCCATTTTCTAGTTGATGACTACTTCCGTTTTCCTACGTCTTCTTTAATGACTTTGTAGTACCCATCGTTGTATGCTTTGTGACTATATGTCCCTTCCCACTTTGGGAGAATTTTGGTGCGGACGCGTCTTGCAATGTGCTTGGCAGTCTCGCACTAAATCTCCGCTGAAAACCCGAGGTTTCACGGTTTTGTTATATGCCTGGAAACCCTATTTTTGTATGCTTGTGTGTGCTCTTCCGCCTTTGGATCTTCCTAATCTACGGTGTCTAATTCCCGCAACTCGGCGTTCAACACTTTGCATCCCACCGAACCTCCGCTTGCTTCCGCAATCTAGCCGATGGGATTTTGACTCCGGGAGGATGGGCGTCTGCACCGATAAATAAGGGGAGTAGGGAGAGGCTCGGTGGAACTTCTTGGTGACGTTCGCACGCCTGCGTGCCATTGGGCAATTGCTCGCCATGTCCGAGGATTATCATGCACCGTCCACCGAGGATTCGGATCGGAGTTTTGTTGGTGCTTTCAACCTGTCCCCCCTTGAGGGTAGTACACGGTGGAGAAGACTTGCTTAATTCCGTATTTTTGAGTGACTCCGTGCCCTTGTTTATGAAAGGAGTGTCGCTGGTGATGATATGTTTAGCACGCCAAATCGACAGATAATGTACTCTTTAATGAATGCGCGATTGGGATTCCATTCGTCCCTCAGAAGGGTATGGCTTCAACCCATTTGGTGAAATATTCTATTGTCAGTTATTATGTACTCGTGATGCTTTGAGGACGGCGGATTGATCTTTCCAATGATGTCGAGTCCCCAAATGCGAAAGGGCCACAGACCGCCTATTGAATGCAGTGGGAGTCGACGTACATGGATAAGGTTTCCGTGAATTTGACATTTTTTGCACTCTCCAACAAAAACAAAATTGATCATCTTCCATGGTTGGCCAGCAGTATTTCGCATCAAGAAATAATTTCAGCCTTGATGTTCGCCTCGTGCATCTCTTTCAAAGATGATCTGGATTTCTTTTGTTTAAAACATCGTAGCAAAAACTTCCTCCAAAGCTTTTACGATATAATATTCCTTCGTGAATACGACCCTCCTGACCTTTGTTTTATCTTGGCTGCATCCTTCTTATTAAAGGAGTATGCCGTCGTGAAGGTAACCGATGTGATGGCTTCTTCCACTCCCCAAAGTGACCAATATTGAAAACTTTTCTAATTGATGTGGTGGCTCTTGACAATGTTGGAACAGTTCTTTGAAGTAAATCCGAGATTAAGCTTCCATTTCTAGCTAGTAGTATCCAAGGCTAAGTAACGACGATTGAGTGTTACCACTAAGGTTTGCCCGCAGATCTTATTGTGGACGCGGCTGAGTTGTTATGTGCTTCCTCCAAAGACATCTTGACAAGGAACCGTCCGGATTCCGATGATATAGCACCCCGGAGCATGAAGAAATTTTGTAAGGTTTTGAGACCGACCTTTCCCTGAAAAGCGAGATCGTTAAGTTCTTGGACACCGGCGCTCTCCAATCATCGCCTTCATCCTCTTCTGTTGTGGGAGAGCCATGTTAGCTTACGGTTCGCTCTCTTTATCGGCCAGGGTTTCCTCAAAACCTTCAAATTGCGCTTTGATGCTAGCGTGGCTAGTCAATCGTGTTGGCTGCCGCGCCCAATATGTGTTATGGTCGTGCTCTGCCATGGTGTTGCTTCGTTTTGTTCCTGCCTCCTATGGGGCCAAGGTTACTCTCTTAGTGGCACCCGTTCAATTGCCGACGGGCAATTTAGAGTCCCTCCTTATTTCCGGCACGCAGGGCTCCACTCGTTTAGCCAAGGATCGCCCGATGAGAAAGGCTTCATATTCGTCGAATTGCTGGTGCAGAAGTCTACCTTTGTTAGCAGAATAATTCACCAAATTGGGATACTAGAACCACGCTTGCTCCTCTAGTACCGTTGTTAGGAGTAGCGGAGCCGTCGAAGAATAGTAGCCATATTTCTTCTTGGATGAAAGAGATTTCCTGAAAGTCTCCGGGAGGTTCTCGTGTAGTGCCATGGTATTCTCTCCTGAAATGCCGCCAAGAACTCAGCAATCGCTTGCCCTTTGATGGCTCTCTGGGACGCGCAAGTTATATCGAACTCGACATTTGGAGGAGCCATTTGGCCGGTATCCCTATCGTGGACGATTTTGAGAGGAGGAACTTCACCGGATCGGATTTAGATATCAACACCACTTTATCGGACAGCAGGTAATGCCCGAATTTCTGGATGGAGTGGATCAAAGCTAAGCACGCCTTTTCCGCTTTGGGATATCCGAGATTCAATGTTCGAATGAAGTAGTATATGGGATGCTCAATCCCTTCGTCATCTTCTTGGGCGAGGAGAGCTCCGACAATAGTGTCGCTAAATGCAGTGTAAAGGTGTAATGGTCTTCCTTGTATGGGTGATTTCATGATGGATTGAGAAGATAATATTTGCTAAATTTTCCAAACGCTTCGTTGTAGTGTGGTCCAAACAAAGCTTGCTCCTTTCTTCGAAGAAGGGGGTAAACGAAGCAACAAGTTGAGCCAATCCCGGTATGAAGCGGCGAATGTAGTTTATTTTACCCATGAAACTCGGAGATCTTTCACGGTTCGCGGTGGTGGCATCGTGAGGATGGCTTGTGTTTTGACTGGGTCAACTTTAATCCCTCGGCAGTCACCGGAAACCTAGGAACTTGCCCGAAGAAACACCAAAAGCACATTTCAATGGATTCATCTTCGACTTGTACTCGAGACATCTTTCGAACACCTGCTGGAGAATTCCTGTATGGGCTGCCCGAGTTTTTGACATGACCACTATGCATCTACATAATCTTCGACTTGCTTGTGCATCATATCGTGAAAATGGTGGTCATGGCGCGTTGGTATGTGGCGCCGCAGTTTTTCAAACCGAAGGGCATCACAATATAGTAAAAATTTCCAAGAGGGGTTCGAAAGCCGTCTTACTTGCGTCGTGTTCGTACATCTTTATTTGGTTGTAGCCGCTGTATCCGTCCATGAAAGAGAACATACCATGTCCACTCGGTGGCGTCTACCAAAGATGTCAATGTTGGGGAGCTGAAAATCGTCTTTAGGGCAACACTTGTTCAAATCTCTAAAATCAACACAAGACCCGATCTCGACCATTCTTCTTTTCACCGAACAACGTTGGCGCAGCAAGTAGGGTGGTAAATCGGTTTGATGAAACCAGATCGCTAGTAGTTTTTGAATCTCTACTTTAACTGCTTCTTCTACATCGTGCCTGAATTTCCTCGGGGTTTGCTTGACCGGTATGGATCCGGTATCACGTGTAAATGATGAGTGACCAGCCTTTCGTCCAACCCGAGCATTTCCGTATGTCCATACGAATACGTCTTGATATTCCTTGAGGAGGTTTACCATCTTTACA
>JAJJWW010011991.1:0-42776 GCA_023531295.1 Papaver armeniacum | reverse complement strand
CTATGATTTTGGGCATGCCAAAATCTTTCTAGGCATACAAAGCACTAGTCCTAACTTGGGTGACCTTATAAGGAGTACCCTATGGGTAGTTCAATTACCTATATGCCCTTAAATCTTTCTAAATTACTAATCTATCCCTAACCTAATACAAAATCCTAAAACAAAAAATTGAAAATCAGTTTTCTATTTTTCTCTTAGTCTTCTTCTTCTTCCCATCCTCTGCCTCCCTCGCTCCATGCCGTGAAATTGAAAATACGTCGATTCTTGAAAAATTGATCGTCGATTAAACTCTATTATATAATGGGTCGTCATAGAGAGATGTATCGCGTTCTAATAGATCAATCGAAGCACCAACTGAAGAACCAATTGAAGAGAACTTCATTGAAGATGAAGATGTAGAACAAAGTGAAATCCCTCCACAAATCGAACCGGAAGAACAAAGTGAAGAACCAACACCTGAAATGAGAATAAGGAAGTAAGTTTCTACAAACCCATCTCACTATTTTGATGCTTTTGATTAGTATAATATAAGTTTAATAGTCAAAAACAAGGGTTTCTACTGCGATTCTGAGCTAGGGTTAGGCGTATATTACTTCCCAGTTTGCGTCAACCGTTCTTGAAACCGAACTACGAAAATGCATATGAGCAGTTCGGCTCAAAAGTTTAGATGAGATTTGAGCCGAATATTTAGGATCGGCTTATTCGATACAATTAGATGTGAGCCGAACATGTATCTCGTAGAATTTCCTATATTTTTCTTGTGTATAGGCTCAGCGTATCCTATGATATTATTCCGCTGTCGAACATATGTTACAATTCATAAGTATAGATTCGGCTTATTCGATACTATTTGTTTTGAGGCCGAATATGTGTAGTTAGAATTCATTTTTTGAAATTGTTGAGGTTCGGCTCATTTGATCAAATAATTATGCGTTAGAATAATTATTTTAATTCTTAAATATGGTTGAGCTTATTCGATAATGGTAGTTTTGTGCCGAGTATTGATATTCGGCTTGGAATTATTTAGTGCATATAAGTCGAACTACTTTACTGTAATGATAATCAAATACATATTTCATTTAGTTTTTATTCCTTTGTTGTTCTAAGTATTAGGCTTATAAGTTTTATGCTTATGTCATGAACAATGCAACTAAAAAGAAGAAGAGGATGGAGTAACACCTTCTACTTCTAAAACTCCGATCCTCGAGGAGGAGGTACGAAAAAATTGGGAGCGAACCGTAGAAGGCTGACATTGAAGAAGTAGATGAACATGGAAGAGTTGGAAGACAAGCGAAGGTATTTATGATGATGAAGAAGTTGATGATATTCAGAAACACAACCCCAAAGAAAACCCGAGAAAGGTAAGAAGGTTGCACAACCATACGTCGAGAGAACAAAGTTGCGAGAACAACGGGCTACTGAGGTTTTCACATTCCTGCTGAAGATGATGTAATTTCACCTAGATCGGATGGTGAGCCTCATGGTCATCAGGAAGATGGAGGAAATGTGTTGATTGGTTACGACGAATCTTGGGCAAAAAAGATTTATGAGACTCATGATCACCACCGTGCAGTCCGAGTATTGAGACACCGGGAGGGCAGCTGGAATGAAATCTTTCGAAGAGGTGGATGAGGTGGTTGCTTATGTACAATCCTACGCTTTATGGCTTGCCATTCAATATGGACATCAAGAATATGATAGTGTAATGACCTCTGTTTTGCCGAGAGATTTTGTCCGAGAGACTTACACGTTTCAATTACCTTTTGGAGAGATGACAATCTCTCCGATGAAACTAGTAAGATTACAGGCCTTAAAGCAAGGGGTAGAAGCGTGGATGCCTGATTATTATGACATGAGTTGGGAAGAGTTGTACAATTTGTTCGAGAAACTCTTGGTTGGAGTTCGAACAAAGCCGAGTTGGAGTTTTGTCGATCTCGTTAAAGATGTCGATTCCGTTTTCATACCAGTGGAAGGAATAAGAAGAATAAGAAGATCAAGCTAACTAACTTGAAAAAGGAATTTGAGAACACAAAAGAGAAAGTAAAGCGGGGGTGTTGGTAATGGACGAGATCAAAGTGAAGCAAGTCGGAACCGCATACTTACTTTATACTCTTGGCAGAGATATCTTTCCTGACCTTACTGGAAACAAGGTAAATGCTAATTATCTCCAATTGGTAAAGAATATTGATACCGTTAACAAGTATGCTTGGGGAACGGATTCGCTGAGCTTACTGTTGGACCGACTTGCTTGTCGCCTCTAGGTTGACAAGCACAAACATTGGAGGAAATTTCACTCTAGCTGAGGTAATTCTCGACGTCAAACTTGAAATTTTTGGGTCATCGGTGTATGGTTCGGCTTATGTTTGGTGGTCACACATAAGTCGAACCTTTGAGTTTTCAATAGTTCGGCTTATAATCCATCCCGTGTTTTAAGTCGAACAATGCAATGATTTTTCAAATTTCTTTATTACTTAGTTGTGTCAAAGCAAACAATTTATACTGTTCTGTTTCTATTAATGCAATCATTTTAAGTTAGTTATGTGGTTATTTGGATATAGGTGTGGGTATATGACCATTTTCCAATTTTGGAATTGGCTAAAGTATTTGAAAAGGATGTCGATTGGGTTGATCATTTGAGCCAACGGCTGACAAGGTGCGAGTATGAGGACTCGAAAAAAGGAACAAAAAACGAGTTGGTGGCAAGTTTGAGGGAGAAGTTAGATACAATGGGTGTTGATGACGTCGTTTTTCAACCATATGTGAAGGAAGATGAAGATGATGAAATTGTTGAAGATGAGGATATGCTCGGTTTGCTATGTACCATGGTCCATTGTTTTATCCCGGTGGTTATGTAATATACGATCCTCGGAGAATACTTCGTCAATTAGGATGCATCCAAAAGGTTCCTTTGTTTGACGAGAAATTCATGTTGATGCCAAAGGGTGGTAATGGAACTAAAAGCACCACTTCATCATGGGAACCAAAGTATGATCCAGACCATACCCTTGAAGTATTGGAATAATTTAGATACAAACAAATTAGATGTTGGGAAGTTAGTACCTTTAGGTGATGATCTATGTGAAGAGGATCCGGGCTACATGGATTGGTATAACCAGATTTCTCATCCCTTCATTATCAATAAGAATAGTCAAAATAAAGCTGATAAGGCGAAGGACAAAGCAATCAAGATCTCTGCCAAGTCTACTTCCGAAGAAATAGTGATGGCTTTCAAGATAATGGTAAGAATGATTTCACTTTATACTCTTGCATATATAAGTTAATGGTAAAAATGTCTTCGTACTCACGGTTGGAAGTTGTTGTCAAATGAAAATAGGTTCTTCGCGGGTAGGGAGATGTTGAAAAAAATGAAGAAGAAACTTGGTTGCAAAAGTCCTATGACTATTGAAGAACGAAATACCTCTACAACAAGTGGGATGCAATTATAAACAAAGGACAAGGACCCGAGGAATCCACACAAAGGCCTACTACTAAGAGGTCTCGACAAGTTGGTGAAGGTACAAGCGGAGGTGGTACTAGGGATGATGCGTCGGAAGATGAACGCCAAGGAGGAAGAGGAGGTGGTCGTGGAACTAACAAGAAAGGTCGTCGTTAAAGCGCACATTTAAGTTTGCCAAGTTATCTTTAGTGTTTTCTGAAGTATTAAGTACATTGTTATGGTGTTGCAAACAACTTGACTTTTAGGTGAACTTTTTTTGTAATGGTGCTTGGATTGTGTTATGGACACCTTGAATTTTATGTTTTAATCAATAGCGTACCAGTTAATTAGTTACTTATTACCTTGACTTTATTAAGTTCGGCTTATCCTGTAATATGAGTTATGCGCCGAATCTTAAATGGGCTTGTTCGGCTTGTCCTATAATGCTAGTTACATGCCGAACCTTCTCCTGTGTAACTCTGGATTTTTTATTTGGTCAGGTTCGGCTTGCATTGAAATCATGTGATATCGCCGAACCTTCTCCGTGTAACTCTGGATTTTTATTTGGTCGGGTTCAGCTTGCATTGAAATCATGTGATACGCTTGAACCTGACAGGAAAACTCTGGATTTTTATTTGAGTCGATTCGGCTGCATTGAAATCATGTGATACGTAGACACTGACAGAAAACTCTGGATTTTTTATTTGGTCGATTCAGCTTGCATTGAAATCATGTGATAAGCCGAACCTTCTCCTGTGTAACTCTGGATTTTTTATTTGGTCAGGTTCGGCTTGCATTGAAATCATGTGATACGCCGAACCTTCTCCTGTGTAACTCTGGATTTTTTATTTGGTCAGGTTCGGCTTGCATTGAAATACTGTGATAAGCCGAACCTTCTCCTGTGTAACTCTGGATTTTTTATTTGGTCAGGTTCGGCTTGCATTGAAATCATGTGATACGTCGAACACCGACAGAAAACTCTGGATTTTTATTTGGTCGGGTTCGGCTTGCATTGAAATCATGTGATACAGCCGAACCTTCTCCTGGAGGGTACATGTAGCTCGCAATTCTAGTCAAAATATCATCCTCATCATATTTTGGAGGGTACATATAACTGCAATTCTAGTCAAAATATCATCCTCATCATATACCAAAATCATAAAACACAAAATACGTGGATAAATCCATGAAACATTTTTATGGAGATCCTAAACGAATCTCATCCTCTTCAGCGACCTCGTTCTCATCATCTTCACCGATCTCTTGCTTATCATCTTCATCCTCATCACTCGAAAACATAATTACTTGTCCACTTGGAGGTTGCACATTCAAAGATTTCCAAAGATCCATTTCCAGTCGCATAATGTCCACACCAATCCATCGCAAAATTATTTGCAAATCTAGGCCAAAAGGTCTGCACTCATCAAGGGTGGTAATGGGCAACCTTGTCTAAGTTTGAGGCAGATAAAATGACAATTTTGAAAAAATCCAAGAACAAGTCTTTTATCCTTTACACCATCATTGCAAGGTTTTGTTGGAGGCGCGTGAAGTAAAGCTACTACCGTCCATGCGAAACAATGTACGACGCTGATCGAATGTCTCCGCTATTAAAAACCCACAAATGGGCATTGACATCCAATGTTCTTCGGTAATGACAATATCCCCATGCAAGCGATGTTCGAATGCAATGTACTCAGCTGCCACCCTGCATTTTCTCTTGGACTGTTCTCATCATTTTCTTATAGAATTCTTTGTTTTTACGTAGGGTTTGTAACTGATCGTTCTGAATATAGTTCACTTCATTTTCGAGGGCATCGGAATATTGCCATCCATAAAAGGACCAAGTTGTTCACTCGTGACGTAATAACCACAATTTCCATCACCTTGCACGTCGTCCATTGCTATAATATGCTCATGAATTATTGGCGATAGATCTTCCAAGTAGTTATCGTATATAAAATTGATAGGCCTCAAATACTTACCGGACTTATCTCTTTTGGGTCCTCTCATCCTACCAATTTCATGTACGGTCCTTTTCTCCTTTATCTTAGTTTGTGAAGGATACATCTTAGCCTTCCCCTTGCCATCCTCTTTGCTATCCTTTGCTTGTGACGGACAATCATTATCATTCACCTCTTTGTTACTCGGGACGACCTCGCTTTTTTGGAACTTTGACTTCTTCCTCCTTCATCAACTTCTCAATTTCCTTCTTTGCCTTGTCATACATTGCATCATGGTATTCAACTCCGGATGGATCCCTTTTATTAGCCACTAGTTCCTTGTTAGCTTGTCTAGTTTGAAAATTATTCATTTTCTTACTCTTCCTACCTTTCGGTTCACACTTCTCCGGTTCCAAAATATTTTCTTGGGTGAAAGGATACATGACCGGCATCATGTTTTCCCATAGGAATTTCTTTTGAGTTCGGGACATATTCCTATACATCTCCGCTAACTTTTTCCCATTTATGCATGTCCCATATCTCTAAATCATCCTCGTCGTCTTCGGTTGGGAGAGGATCGAAGCTTAATTGTTGCCAAAAATGATCAATATCCTCAAATGGTATGACCCCATCCTTGTACCGAAGTAGGTCGTAGCGGCATGGAAGTCCATAGATGTCTTCATTTACAAACACACTCTTCCTCCAAGTTGGCGCCTAATGTCTTAATCAAATCCACTTCTTTCATCAACAAGTCAATGCATAGATGGGAGACTTTATAAGTTAATTCACCAAGCCAATTACTACCATAATGCTTGTGTCTAAACATAAGGTCATGCTCGTGCGCGGCTTTAATTCTCACAACATCACTTTTGAAATATTCATCAATTGCATCAAAAACCGTGACAAAAGTGTCAACACATCCAAAAAGGTTCTTCTTCAACCGATAATGAGCCGACTCTACCATACTTGTGGCTTGGTTGTCGAAGTGTTTGTGCCGATTTGTGAAACAACTCACGAACCTTTCTTTATTAGGTTCCAGCACATCTTTGACCAAGTAAGTAATGCACATCGGGTAGAAGTCTTCCAATGCTTAATAAGCATTTGAAAATTTTATTCATAGACATCCTCGGTGATTGACCATATCAAAGCTTCCCATTCGCGATGGAAAGAAGCCCACAACATCTCATTATGTTCATATGCTTTCAAGAATTCATTCTTTTTCTTTACTCGTGTCTCCAACGGTAGTTTAGCAATATTCTCTAATTCTTTCAACTTAAGTGGTTGAATTATCGGTTGGCATTTTCCTCACATTGCATCATATGTGAAGCATTACAAGAAAATTGAATGCATCCGGAAATACTTTCTTAATAGCATACATCAACGATGAATCTTGATCGGAAATCGAACACTTTAGGAAGAGCACCTTCCCGGAAAATTAACTTCAATTGTTCTAACCCCCAAACATAACTCTCTTTCTTCTCGTTTTCATGAAGCAAAAGCCACGGTGAACGGTGCCTTTGTCGAGTATGCCCACAATGTTCATCAACGGCATCTCATATTTATTAGTCTTGTACGTGCAATCCAATATAATAACTTGTGGGAAGCATATAGCCAATTGGGCGCATTCCGGGTGGGCAATGAAAAGGTGTGTGACTTGACCAGAGTCATCCAACTTCTTTTGGCAAGGGTAGTTATTCTTCACCCCTAACCACATTACTTGTTGCATCACCATCCTACCTTGCAAATTGAGTCTTCTAATCTTTTGTCTTGCATTGTAGATAGTTTGCATAGTCGACTTGTTATTCTTGTTGTCAGCCTTCAATTTGCTAAGAATCCTAGAAGGTGGCAAACGTGCTCGTGTCATTTTATCCACTTCTAGCATCTCGTCGGGTTTGAGACTGCGCTACTTTCGCATGTCCATGAAGGTCTTTGGGACGTGGGTGGTTATGACGACAATCCATATCTTTATTCATTATCCAATATTGATCTTCTTTCTTCATGGTCTTATTCTTGAGGTTGAAAACGATCTTGAAAGGGCAATTTCTTTTCTTCGTCTTCGTCATATTCTTTCTCCCGGTCTTCCCAACATATACGGTACCCTTTTTAACCTTGCTTGCGCCAGTTCCACTACGCTCACAAATCATTTCAAACGATCCCATCGGCCTTGCATCCTTTAACTAGTACACAATTTACCTTCATCGCATGTTCCTCAAGCCAATCAAGAACTTGGGTTTAGTTTTCCATGTCTCGTTCATTCCAAAACAAATAATTTGTAAGAAAAACTTTGGAATATTCCGACAACATTAAGATAAACAAAAAGTTCTTAAATACCAAATCATTTTGGAAGTGATCCTTGGTATCCTCGTGAATCATATCTACGGGATCGAAGTTGATTTTCCATGGGTCCAAACACGATCTACAAGAGAATATCACAAGGTTAATTGTCCGAAAAGGAATATAATAGAAATGTTAGAAACATACGATATTCTAAATATGTGCCGAACCACACACAATATTTATGTTAGACTATACGATATTCTCAATATGTGCGAACCACACACAATATTTATGTTCGACTTATACGATATTCTCAATATGTGCCGAACCACACACAATATATATGTTCGGCTTATACGATATTCTCAAAATATGCTGAACCACACACAATAGTTATGTTAGAAGCTCATACGATAATATCAATATATGCGAACCAATAACAATATTTTACCCAAAAATGAACAAATTCATATTCGACTCTTAATAGTTTTAATATATTAGCCGAACCATCAATTTTCTTATTCAGGGCAATGCGGGATGTTGTTCGGCTTACTATGAAACTTTCATATAAGTCGGAACTAGTGTCATAACAAAAGGGTGGGAATTGAAAATTATAGGTTCGGCGCATCTTTGTAAACATATTCGGTGAGTCGAAACCGTTCATGATTTGGTTGATTCGAGCTCATAGATGTGGCCGAATGCTGAGCTCTAGTTCGCCGAACCATGAAGCAAAAATCCAAACTTTTGATAATTTCAAGCTATAAAAGTGAGATTGAGCATAAGATAGAAGTGTACTGTGTATTAGAAGCATTGGGTTCCTCATATATGTGCTCATCATCCGAATTTGGCTCATCAAAATCATCATCTTGAGTTTGGGTTTGAGTTTGAGCTTGAGCTTGAGTTTGGGTTTGTGTAAAATCATTCTCATAATCTAAGAAATCAGCCATTTGGGAATCATTGTCATAGTTGATATGTATTTTCCTAGGTTTTTATATGAATTATGACCCTCCTCATCCTCCATTGAATCAAGAATTAAAATTTTCTCACTTTCTCCTTCTTTCTCTCCTTCTTAAACAAAACTTTGATTTTTTTTCCCTATTTTTCATCTAAACAACCTTTATAATTCAGAAAATTATCTTAATCACTAAACAAAATAATCAATCACTAATCCAGATTACTAGCACTAATACGTAAAGGGTAGATTTGCCATTAAAAAAAATTGGGTTAAGGGGATACCGATTTTGTTATTTCACAACCCTTTTGTTTTTATTCGAGTATGCCTAGAAAGATTTGAGAGGCCCAAGTTTAGGAAACCCCATTTCAATAGACTTTGAAATTATTTGTTTGTTTGGTGATAGCCCATGTAGGACTATTGGGTGGGCATCCAAACCATCAGCGTTGGCGATCACCACTGCAATCCCAATCTCATACATAGAAGATCTTTGGAATCCCTTTGTTCGAGTAGTGGGACTATTATCAATCTTAAGATTACACATGCGATACGCACTAAGGGTTTGATTTGAGATTAAGTAACGGCCAGAAACAAATTCGTGAGATGTTTTCTTGGCTTCTTGGTAAACATCCTAATGAACATAGGATGCTAAATGTTGGCCATAAATATAGCCGCTCCACTATTTGTGGTTGGAAGCTGGATACTTGAGAAATTAGTGCCTTACTATGCTGTCTGAATTAGAACATTGAGAGGGTGCTCTTCGAGGTCAATGCTTTGAGTTTCCCATCAAGTGGTGCAATAATATGTGGGATGAACGGCGAGGAGGATGCATTACTGAAAATGATATGTCAATCGATAAGAAGAAAATGTACTAACGGGCTATGTTGTAAAAGGCGCTAGGAAAGGCGGGCGCCAAGCCAGCGCCGAGGCGAGGCCTTTGTTTTAGAAAAGCAGGAATGTAGTATAATTTGGCGCCTGGGCGCCCCTATCCCCGAGGCCCGACCTTACGCCTAGTGCGCCTTTGGCGCTTAAGCGCCAAAAGCGCTCGCTTTTACAACATAGCTAACGAGATTGGGTTTCGAGACAACAAGAACACTACGGAAAAATATACATCTACAACTGGGGTTTTACAACTCTTTGCTAAATATCGTAGAAAGTCATATGTTTTACAAGCTGTTTTCGACGTAAGAGTTGTCGTATATCATCACTACCAACACTTAGGACCAAGGGGTCTCGATAAGAAAAAAACGACAACTCTTTAAGAAAAAGAGTTGTGACGACATTTAGCTATAACAACTCTGTTTTATAAGTGTAGTGACTTAGCCTATGACAACTCTCACAAGTGTTGTGGAAGAACACAAAAATATGATAATGAAAAATATGTTAGAGGGAGATTCGAACATGAACCCATTGCATGGAAGTGTAGCTCGTCAACCATCCTTTAAGTTCACAAGTTATGTTTTCTTTTTATTTTTTAAATAAAAACCTATAACAACACTAATAAGTGTTGTTGAAGTAAAAATATATGATGTTGGAAAAAATGAGGTTGGGGATTCGATCCCGAACCTTGGGCGTGGAAATCTACACAACTAACCATGCTACACTATCACGGAGTTACGTCAAGTTTATGGTTCTTTGATACACTAACTTTATGACAACCCTTCATAAGTGTTGTAAAACAAAATGTAATGCTCGGTGGTGGAGCCGCAAGCAAGTGTGAAGCCTTCTCTGTAAACAATCATATACAATCTTCTCACCAAAGATGGTTAAGTTAAAAATGTAAGTGCCCTTCCAAAACCATATAACTCAAATTATAGCTGCCCTTTCAATGACCCCATCGGATATACGGGAAAAAGTATTAGATTATGCCAAGAGTTGAAGTATCATGTATCTTACACAAGCAAAGACACATAATTAATGAATTGAAACAATGAATAATGCCAAAAATTGTCCATTTCTAAGAACGTAATTGCTTATATAAGACCACCAACTTTAGTCAAATCAATACCGCAATGAACTACATGAATAAGTTTGGGAATTATGGAAAGTATACTATGAGCTTATAAGTTTTAAGGGAGGGAGCATACATATACGAATATAGCGAGATGTAGAGCAAATATGCAAAGTTGTGTCCAATGCAGATTTTAAGTGGGCCAATATAGCAATCATAACAAGTCGACATGTCCATTTTCTCTCCTACTTTATCAGGGCTTGAGGCCAGCAATGAAATGATATATCATTTACATTGGCGAGTTAAAAATGGGTGTTTACTCGGAACAAACATTATAAAGGTAAAAAAGCTAGCATTTTATAAATTAAGCACCCAAATGGAGTGCATTAGCTGTCTATTTTGCAAGAACAATACTAGTGTTAGTAAAGGAAATACAACAAGAACGACTATGACGGTAAAAATTCAATACGGTAAAAACAATACACTATCTTGACTTAACTTGTGAACTTTGTTTTCTTCTTCTTTTTGTTCTTCTTCTTTGTCGGAACCGCTATGATATATTCACCATCTTCTCTTAAGTAGCTCTCGCTCTCGTCATCCATTTGGAAAGCAAGAGTTGAAGTATCCATTTGGTTGGCAATTTGTGTCATGCTTTTCATTGTATTCCTCTAATTCATGGAAACCCCTAGGTGGTGGTTTCACCATCACATACCGATTAAATATATTTGACTCTCGAGAATAGAAAACTTGTCGCGCTTGTGTTGCTAAAATGAATGGATCGTTACGGTATTGGTTCTTATCTTGCTTTAAATTGACTAATGTAAAGCCATCCTCTACCTTCACTCCAAAAGCTGGTGTGAGCCCAATCACATTTGAATATTGGAATTTGAAACATATGATTGTAGTCCAAGAATAGAATTTCTTCTAAAACACGTAGAACCCACTTGTTTCGACCGTCCTGCCAACTAAGGTTGTTGATTCAATTGAAACTCCATCTGTTTTGTGTGACTCTCTTAACATCCTTCGTAATAAACCTAGACCCATTGATTAGCAAGCCTTTATATGATACGCGATTTTCTAACGGCCCATATGACAACCATTCTATAGTGTTTGAATCTTGACATTCCTTGGTGATTTGCAGTCTTAACTTTACAAATGTATAATCTCAGGACATAAGAATATAACTAAATTTTCTCTCTAAGCATGAGAAGTTAGATTTATAGTGATGCTATGCCTAACATGCACTACGGGAAAAATAGTAATCTACAACTGTAGATTGACAACTCGTAAATTAAAAGTTGTAAAAGGTGGCATGTTTTACAACCTTTTCCAAACAAAAGTTGTCAAAGTAAAATATGTCCAACTCTTAGGACCAATGAGTTCCTAAGAGTAGTGACGAGAATCGTAAACCACAACTTGTTGTGTGAAAAGGTTGCGAGAGAAGTGACCACCTTTAGAATTTACAACTCATATCTTAAAGTAGTGAATAAGCGTATAACAACACGCATAAGAGTCAGAAGATAAAAAATAATTTTGAATAATGTTCTTTGAGAGATTCGAACCCACACCTAATGTGTGTTAGCATAAGTCATCAACCATCCTTCCTTTCTAAATATTGTCATTTTTGCTTTTTTTATGATCAATATTCCAACCTTTACAAGGGTTGTAAAATGAAAAATTGACATTGAAAAAAAATGAGGCTAAGGTGAATCGAACCTAAACCTCCTCTCGTCTAAGACTTAGATTCTAACCACCCTTCCACATTTACATGTCTGCTTATATTTTACATTTACTTTTATAGAAAAGGATAAATACACCTTCTACAACCCCTTAAGAGTCGTCATAGAGGTATAAAAACTTCTTCTAAAATTTTATCACTTTTGCAAAAAATCCAACTTCGGCTAAAGTTTTCTCACTTCGCTAAATTTTATTCACTTCGTAAAAAACTTCTCACTTATGCTAAAAAAATTGTCATCACTATCGACAACCTTTATTTGAGTTGTCGTGAGGTATAAACTATTCTGTAAATTTTATTCATATTCGAAGGAATCTTACCCGTAAATGGATGGATTCATCGTTCTTATGAAGTTTCCGAATTATAGTAGTCCACTTATGGCCGGGTTTCGATCTCGGAGCTAGGGTTTGCATACAATATGTTAGAATATGGTTTGTTTAATATTTCGGAATATTAAAGGAATCTTACCTATAAATGGATGGATTCATCATTATTACGAAGTTTCCGACTTATAGTAGTCCTCCGGCCGAGTTTCGATCTCGAAGCGGGGTTTGGATACAATATGCTAGAATATGGTTTGTTTAATGTTTCGGGGAATATTAGAAGGAATCTTACCCGTAAATGGATGGATTCATCGTTTCTTACAAGTTTCCGACTTATAATAGTCCACTCTCGGCGATTTCGATCTCGGAGCTGGGTATGCATACGATATGCGTAATTTGGTTTCTTTAAGGTTGGAGAATATTCCTAAGGAATCTTACTGTAAATGGATGGATTCATCGTTACTAACGAAGTTTCCGACTTATAGTAGTCCACTCACGCGCTAGGTTTCGATCTCGAGCTGGGTTTGCATACAATATGCTAGAATAGGGTTTGTTTAAGGTTTCGGGAATATTAGAAGGAATCTTATCTGTAAATGGATGGATTCATCGTTAACTTGAAGTTTCCGACTTATAGTAGTCCACTCACGGCCAGGTTTCGATCTCGGGCAGGGGTTTTTGCATAAATATGCCATAATAGGGTTTGTTTAATGTTTGGGGGAATATTCCAAAGGAATCTTACCTTTAAATGGATTGATTCAATCGTTTTTGAAGTTTTTTCAACTTATAGTAGTCCACTCACGACCAAGTTTCGATCTGGGAGCTAGGGTATGCATATAATATCTTAGGAATATGGTTTTTAATGTTTGAGAATATTGAAGGAATCTTACCCGTAAATGGATGGATTCATCGTTCTTACGAAGTTTCCAGGCTTATAGTAGTCCACTCACGGCTAGGTTTCGATCTCGTAGCCGAGGGTTTGCATCTGATATGCTAGAATAGGGTTTGTTTAAGGTTTGGGGAATATTCCGAAGGAATCTTATCTGTAAATGGATGGATTCATCGTTCTTACGAAGTTTCCGACTTATAGTAGTCCACTCACGGCCAGGTTTCGATCTCGGAGCAGAGTGCGCATACAATATGCCAGAATATGGTTTGTTTAATGTTTCTGGGAATATTAGAAAGAATCTTACATGTAAATGGATGGATTCATCGTTCTTGCGTTTCCAACTCATAGTAGTCCACTCACGTCCAGTTTCGATCTCGGAGCCGGGGTTCGCATATAATATGCCCCGGTATAGGGTTTGTTTAATGTTTCTGAATATTCCAAAGGAATCTTACCTAAATGGATGCATTCTTACTCTTATGAAATTTCTGACTTATAGTAGTCCACTCACGTCCAAGTTTTGAACTCGGAAACGAGGTATGTCTGATATCTTGAGAATATGGTTTGTTTAATATTTGGGGAATATTTCAAGGAATCTTACTCGTAAATGGATGTATTCATTGTTATTACGAATTTTCCGACTTATATTAGTCCACTCATGATAGGTTTGGATCTCGGAGCTGGTTTGCATACAATATGCCGGAATAGGGTTTGTTTAATGCTCTGTGGAATATTCGAAGGAATCTTAGCTCGTAAAATGGATGTATTCATCGTTCTTACGAAGTTTCCGACTTATAGTAGTCCACTCACGTCAGGTTTCGATCTCGGAGCCATGGTTTGCATACAATATGCGAGAATATGGTTTGTTTAATGTTTCGTGGAATATTTCAAGGAATCTTATCATAAATGGATGGATTCATCGTTCTTACGAAGTTTTCCGACTTATAGTAGTCCACTCACGTCCAGGGTTTCGATCTCGGAGCCAGGGTGCGCATCAATATGCCAGAATAGGTTTGTTTAATATTTCGGGAATATTCCAAGGAATCTTACCCGTAAATGGATGGATTCATCGTTTTACGGTTTAGACTTATATTAGTCCAATCACGGACGAGTTTCGATCTCGGAGCAGGGTATGCGTACAATATGCCATAATATGGTTTGTTTAATGTTTGGGAATATTTGAAGGAATCTTACCCTAAATGGATGTATTCATCGTTCTTACGGTTTCCGACTTATAGTAGTCCACTCACGTCCATGTTTTGATCTCGAGAACAGGGTTCGTAGATTATGCCGAATATGGTTTGTTTAATATTTCGGGGAATATTTCAAGGAATCTTACATGTAAATGGATGTATTCATCGTTAATATGAATTTCGACTTAGATATTAGTCCACTCACGGCCCTGAACGATCTCGGAGCGAGTATGCGTACAATATGCCGAGAATATGGTTTGTTTAAGGTTTTAGGGGAATATTTGATAATCTTACGTAAATGGATGGATTCATCGTTCTTGGTAAGTTTCGGACATAGAGTAGTCCAATCACGGCTGGGTTTGATCTCGGAGCCGGGGTATGCGTACAATATGCTGCAGAATATGGTTGTTTAAGGTTTCAGGGAATATTTCAAGGAATCTTTACTGTAAATGGATGTATTCATCGTTCTTTACGAAGTTTCGGACATAGAGTAGTCCAATCACGGCCAGGTTTCGATCTCGGAGCAGGATATGCGTACATTATGCGAATATGGTTTGTTTAAGGTTTCGGGAATATTTCGAAGGAATCTTTTTAAATGGATGTATTCATCGTTCTTACGAAGTTTCGACTTAGAGTAGTCCACTCACGGCCGGTTTCGATCTCGAGCTATGGTATGCGTACAATATGCCAAAATATGGTTTGTTTAATGTTTCAGGAATATTCGAAGGAATCTTACCTATAAATGGATGGATTCATCGTTCTTACGAAGTTTCCGACTTATAGTAGTCCACTCACGGCCAGGTTTCGATCTCGGAGCCATGGTATGCATACAATATGCCAAAATAGGGTTTGTTTAATGTTTCGGGGAATATTCCGAAGGAATCTTACTTGTAAATGGATGGATTCATCGTTCTTACCAAGTTTCCGACTTATAGTAGTCCACTCCCGACCAGGTTTCGATCTCGGAGCCAAAGTATGCATACAATATGCCAGAATATGGTTTGTTTAAGGTTTGGGGAATATTCCGAGGAATATTACTGTAAATGGATGGATTCATCGTTCTTTTTCCGACTTATTGTAGTCCCTCACGATGGATTCAGGTTTCAATCTCGAGGTTTCCCGGGGGTATGCATACAATATGCCGTATAGAGTTGTTTAAGGTTTTGGAGAATATTTCCAAGGAATCTTTCACGTAAATGAATGGATTCATCGTTCTTATCAAGTTTCCGACTAATAGTAGTCAACTGGCGGCCCAGGTTTCAAGCTCGGGCCACTTTCTTTCTCGAATCGACACTGAGCTTCATATTTATCGATTTCAATGATGTATCCTCATAAGTTTGAAGTCTGAACCCTCACGGAGCTTATTGGTTCATAGTTTGTTTGTCGTTATACCACATTTGAAGTTGGAATCGACACCGAGATTCATATTTATTGATTTCGATGATGTATCATGTTAGGTTTGAAGTGAGAACCCTCTCGAGCTTCGTGGTTCATAATTTGTTAGTCGTTATACCACATTTGAAGTTGAATCGACACCGAGCTTCATATTTATCGGTTTTCGATAATGTATCATGTTAAGTTTGAAGTGAGAACCCTCTCGGAGCTTCGTGGTTCATAATTTGTTTGTCGTTATACCACATTTGAAGTTCGAATCGACACTTTGAGCTTCATATTTATCGGTTTTTCGACAATGTATCATGCTAAGTTTGAAGTCAGAACCCTCCCAGAGCTTCTTGGCTCATAGTTTGTATGCCGTTATACCACATTTGAAGTTCGAATCAACACTGAGCTTCATATTTATCGATTTTGATGATATATCCAGTTAAGTTTGAAGTCAGAACCATCCTGAATTTCTTGGCCCATCTCTAGTAATCTTATAACCTGAGTTTACCAGTGTGAACTAAAGATACTTCATGACCTATATGACTTGTAAAAATTACTTCATGACCTATGCGACTAGTCGAAATTCAAACCGGAAGCACAAAGAGAAAGCACAAAAACACAAAGATAAAGCACAAAGAAACACACCAATTATCGAATTCATGTTTCATTTCCCGATTCATTCTTATACATTTTTTGGATTTTTTTTATATCAGAATGTCGATAACAATGTCCTAAATTTATTAATGTTTTTTCTGGATTTTTTTTGATGTCAAAGGTTGATAATTAAATCGAAAACATGAGTTCGTATTAACACAAAGAGAAAGCGCAAAGAAAACACACTTTCCTTGATCCGTATGACACTCTCAACTTAAATCTATACCGTCCAAATAGTTTCATAATCCGTATGACCCCATCTTACCACATCTTATCCGTTCAAATTCTTTTAGACAAAACGATTTTTTTTCTCTCACTTATCTTCATTCACTCATATTTCTCTCGTCTCTCATCTTCCCCTCCCTCAGAAAAAAAACCCTAACTCAAGTTGCCTCCCTCAGAAAAAAAAATCCTCACTCAAGATTTGTTTAACCAGTGATTTAACAAAGGAATCAGTTTCAGTATGAAGCAAATCAGAAATCCTACATCTGAAGAAAGAAACGAAGCCATGGCGGCTCCATAACTCAGACGAGAAAATGAAGATTAATCACTACGTGGGTTTGGTGATTTTGAGATGCAAGTGACGAAGAAAAGACGATGGAAATTGCTAGAGATACCAATCTTTACGTTGATGAAGAAATCGAGATCGAGATGAAATGGGTTCGATTTGAATTGCAAGAGCGGAAATAAGATTAGTGATGGGGTAAATTTGAGTTGTCTATTGTTGTAGTTGAGAAGAGATCGATATGGATTCTTGAAATCAACAGGGTTTTGAGGATTGAATCTGGAGAAACTTAGGGTTCAAATGAATTGAAATGTATTTGGGGGTTTGTTCAACTGCGTACAAGGGAGAAAGAACTGAATCTGAGATGGGTTTGTGCAAATTGGTTCAGATTTAGGGTTTATGGTTATTCGATTCAAGATGGGTGTGTTGGATTGCTGAATCTGTTGTTATTGATGGAGTTGCAAGTGGATCTGTGAACTGTGATATCTGGTTGATCGGCTAGGGATTGAATAACTAGTGAAGCTATAATCTGGTAGTGATGCGCAATTTCCCTCAATCACATGTTTCTCGAATCAATTGCTTCAAAATGCTCCTCCTCATTCGATTCTTCGTACATCATCATCATTAAGGTAACAAGAGCAATTTCTTTCATTCTTATTTCTGAGATAGGGTTTACTCAGAAAAATCAGGGGTATGCTTTTTCTTATGAAAAATATGGTTTGATTTTTGCTGTTGATAATTATTTTTGTTAATTGATAGTTTGATTTTGGTTATTGATGAGATTTTTTTTCATGTTGTTAATTTTGCAGCTACAATTGGTGCTGAAGTTCATCCATTTGGACCAATTAAGTACAAGTTCTTCGGGATCTTGTGTTTGCTCCCGTTAAGTTAAGAGCGGAGATGTGAAGAAGAAAGAAATCAAGTAGTGATGATGATTTATGATTCAAGCTATGAGGATGTGAGTTTTCTTTGACCATGTGTAATATTAATCATTTGACGAGTAGATGTTGTTCATATTAGTATTATAATTTTCTTTCAATCGATTTATCTTTTGGTAGGAGTTGTTCTTGTTTCTTTAATTTATTTTGCACTTAGTGATTATCCATGTGTTTATACCAAACCCTAAACAATATCATCATCATCAGCATAACCCAAGTGATGAAAGGTCTCATACTTCAACAAGCAAGAAAAAAAGATTCTTGGTTGAAGAAAACATGTCATCAAATTTGACAAATACAACTACTTCGCAGATCATCGGTGAAGGAATTTTATTCATTTTTAGTTTGTTGTATAAAATGATACAATTAGATTATACCTTTTTTGTTACTCAATTCTAAATGTGTATGGTAGTTTGTTACTTAATAAGTTTTTTGTTTGCTAATTAGCTTCATGATCAACTCTGATGCAGTTGTCCCGCTGAGTTCGTCGCTAAACATGGCGATTTATCTCATCATGCAACCCTCAAAGTTCAGGATAGTTCCAACAGGATGTTAAGTTGAAGAGAGACTCAAATGGCTTTCAAACTGGTCACTTGTGTGATTATTCCATTTTATTATGGCGGTCCAAGTCTGGGGAGTTCCCCTTGCTAATGAATTCTATCTTGACAAGCGAGACGGGTGTTCTAGTGCTCATTGTTCTAGTGCTCTGTACCTTTGATATTTTTCAATGTATATTTGATATTTTCTTCATTGTATTGCATTCTTTATATGGGCTACGCGGCTTGTCATATCTTTTATTTAGGCTAGTGGGTGGCAAAGTAGTGTGACCGGTAGGCTTGGGCGAGTTTTTGAAACTAAGTCTAGTGTGGCCCTCAATTATGTCTCTTTGTCTTGTATCTTAAACCCTTGTTGCTCATTTATTTGATGCACACTTTTGTATTGGGCGGACAAAGTGAAGAGATGATTTAGAATCACGTTTCCACCATGTGCTTATCTACTTTGTAAGAGGAAGGTCGACTTCTTGTATACTTACTTCCTCCGTAGTATATTTAATTTGAACTCCATATATATTGTTAGCATTCTCTCGTTTTTCTGTTTCTTATTTGATTCATTTTATATCTGTAGTCTTCCCTACCAAGGGTTGGGAGCAGGAACAAAGAAACAAAAGTCTCGAAATAATCGGTGAAAAGATGGTTTCCACATCCATTGAGGTATTTTTTTATATGTATATATTTGATTAGATTTACTGTTAAGTTGAATTTTAGATGCAGATTTAGGCGTTTGTGCGCTTATATTTTGATCACTTGTGTGATTATTTGTTGCTATTGGTGTTCCAACTTCCAAGTGCGGGTGCGGCTCCCCCTAGCTATTGTAAATGCCGACAGTGGGTTCTTTTCCGCGTCTTTTTAGTGCTCACCATATCCTTATGCATATTTATATTTTTAATTGTAATGCCTTCTTCATATGATGTAAGAGCCTGTTATGTCTTCCCATCATTTTTCTTTTACACCCTTGTAGAACTGTTATCGTTCGTTGAATCACAATGAATTAGTATTGTTAATAGTGATTTTTAATATTGTTAATTAGGCATGTCCCATGATATAGAGAGTTATGTTTGTTCTTTAGCATCAAGAACAGGACTGCACGCGCCACAAGTTTAGCTGATGCCAATTTAGCAAAACAGATACACCACATAAGATCAATGTACATGACCACTATACCACTTGTTAGTTGTTCCATGTATCTCTATTCTCTGGCTTACTTAATATATGCTTGTTCTGCAAATTTAAATAATATTATATAATGTGTTGGTACTTTTTCTTTTTCTGGTCATGGATGTGATTCCCTCGTATATTTAAATAATCTTACTCAATATATGCTTGTTCTGCATATTCAAATATAATTTGCATTCATAAATAAGCCGTCTCTAGCATATGGATAGTCATATTTTTGTTCTAATTACACTCTTCGATGTCGGCAATTTACGATGTTGATTTTCTACTTTGTATTTTTCTGAATAGGTGGGTACCATCTCCATGAAATGGTGAAAGGGAGATTGGGGAGATGTTAGCGAGCTTGGAATGGAGAAAGTTGGAAAGGAAAGAGTTATCATCGTGGCTGTAGGATTAGGATGATTTTGAAGTGAGAAATAATAGCTAGAAGGGTTTTACTAAAATGAAAGTGTTACTAGTTTATTCTTTTTTGGTGTTGAGTTTTGTAAAACGGATCTTACGTAGTATTAAACAAATAGTGATTATAATTGGAAATCTGATCTTGTTTCATGGTTATTTAAGTATTACAGATTTAATTTTGTATTTAAATTCTCAAATTTTTTTTTTTCAAATCTTTTTTTTTCAAATCGAATATGTATCGCAACTCAGAATTAGAGTTGTCAAAGAAATGACATGCAACACTTCCTATAGTTGTCAAAGAAGTGACATACGATTCAAACCAAAGTTGTCAAAGAAGTGACATACAACTAATGCGAAGTTGTCAATGAGATGACATACAACTCTTAACTATTGTTGTAAAATAAGTGACATGCAACTCAAACAATTGTTGTCAAAGAATTCACATACAACTCTAACCATAGTTGTCAAAGAAATTTCTACAATCCCAACAAGTGTAGTGTAGGAGTTATTTTCTAACAACCGAGGTATGAGTTGTGTTAGGCATTAAGAGGAAATTTTGAAAGACATTCACAAGCGAGCCAAGCGTGGTATAAAAGGAACGACAACCGTGTTTACGACTATTATTGACGAGTTGTAAAGAATTGAGGACCTTCCACAACCCCCTTGTGCAACCTATAGATAAACGTGGGTCGTATATCGTGCGACAAAAGCTGTTTTCCGGTGTAGTTAATCGCCTTTTTTCCCGTAGTGTAATCACCAGCACCAACAATTGCATCCGCCACCATAGCCAATCGTCTGCTCATCTAAACTACAGAAAAAATTGCATATGATGCACTGTCGAGTCGAAATATATCTCGGCGCTTGATTTCCCGGCAACTAAACTACAAAGGTTATTGCGAGATCTCTTTATTTCTAAGCGTCTTTTTTACCTTCTCAAGTAGTTACGGTGTCAAGTTATCTGACTAGTGTATCATGGATTAAGAAGGTCCCATTGTAAGCGGGGGACCATGGTGGTTTTATCTAAGCCTACGACTTTTTGATCGTATCTTTTTCGTTGCGGTTTCCATGGTGGAAAAATATGCAGACAGTTTCCAACAGCCTTGCTATGCACCGTTGTGCCCGGTCTTCAACAAGCCACTACAACTCCTGCTTTGTCACATGTTGGTCTTCAACTTCAGCTGAGTTTTTTTTTGAGAAAGAATTCCTCTCGGAACATAGTGAATTAGAAGGTGGAAGATGCAATTTGGGATGCCTTCTCGTGATAACACTAATCAAGGGCCTTACACGGTGAAGGGAAATTTGGGATGCCTTCTCGTTGATCTGATTATAGAAAACAACATTAATAGAAGGCAAATAATGACTTTAAATTAGTACTTACAAATTATAATTATTCTCAATCAAAGTAATTTTTAATGTACAATATAAAAGGAGGATCTATAATGTAACACTACCACCTCCTAAATAAGTGTCATCTAATACAAAAAATCAACTTGTATCAAAAAGTGAGTGGGATAGAAATACAAAAGCATCCTGGATGATTTTTAACCAAATCTGAGACCGAGATAGATCTACTGAAAAGATATCAATGCAATCTGCATATTTTTTTTTTACCGAGCAAAAAAAAAAAAAAAAAAACAATCTGCATATTCTTTTGAGAGGAAAAATCACTTTGCCGTTAGTAAGTTCTTGATGTTTCTGCTTCCACCGATGGAACATGAGGTTGCCGCCTCTCTTGCTGTTTAGGGTTAGGTTTTGGACACAGATGAAGAACGACCTAGAATTCTAACCCCTTCAGCAGCATTTACATAATAACCATGACTGACAGTATTTTATAACGGTTAAACAACGATCGACAAAGATTTTATAACAGTTCCCACCCATAAGGATAAGGCAGACCCTATGGCATGGCATCTTCATCTCGCAAATGCAAACCGTTAGATCTAATGAATGGTCAAGATATAAACAAATTAAGTGTGTTTTAGTACAAACCCTAACCAATGTAGAAGCCTCTCGATATATATATATACACTTTGCGTCATGACTCCAACGCCGCCACTATCCTTCATCCTTGTCTAAAGTTCACGAGATTCTCTCCACACTTCTCCTTCTCACGCCGTCGGCCAAGGGAGATGATGGATTATGCGGTAATCAATCTGAAATTAAGAACTAAATAGACATTTTCTCACTGCGATTTTGTCACCAATCCCAATTTGTACATTCATACTGAGAGCAACTCTCACAGATTAAAAAGTAACAAATAAAAATCAATATCAATGGATAGATTACAAGATTAATAAAAAGAGAAACAACATCTTGAATTAGTCTCAAATTATGATTACTCATTTACATGAAAAGAATATATAGATCTTTAAGAACATGTAAAAGACTACCTCCTTCTCAAGAAAGGATTAGATCTCATAGATATTTTCTAAAAACATTTTATGCATCACTCAGAAGAACTGCAGAAAGATCTTTACAGACTCAAAACTGCACACGCAGTATTTTCTTCGGGGTTCAAAATCATATACGCAGTATTTTATACGGGCTCAAGTGCGTCTGCAGTATCATTCTTCGGGTTCAAATTATATATGGAGCATTTTCTACGGGTTTCAAAACTGCACGCGTGATGTTTCTTTCAGACCGAAATTCATATATGCAATATTTCCTACGGGTTCGAAGTCATATGAAGCACATATACAATATTCTTCTTTTCTAATTCATATACGAGTATTCTCTACGGTTCGAAACCGCACACGCAATGTTTTCTTCGGTTCAAAATTATATACGCGTATTTTATGCGGGCTCAAGTGCGTCTGCGGTATCCTTCTTCGGGTTCAAAATTATTTATGGAGCACTTTCCTACGGGTTCAAATCATATATGCATTATTTCCCTTGGGTGCATATATACAATATTTTCTACAAGAAGCACGCCAATAAATCACATGCGCAATATCATTGCAGCGCCTACTCTTAGGGTTTACACTACGAAAGGGAAACAACAAAAATGTACCGGACATGCTTGGAGGCGGTTCCTCTTTGTGACTCTGCGCTACTGGTATGGAAAGATGAAAGTGCAAGATGGGAGAAAGGAATTTATATATATAGGCGTGAAGATTACGAAATAGGGAAGGATTTCCCTATACCAAAATCGTGCGTGTAAACGGGCCCACAAGGGCGCCCAACTTCCCAATGACCGCCCAAGCCACGCCGCAAGCACGCACACCTTGCGCGGCCCCACCCCGGGCACGCCTCGATTTGCCCAAGTCACACACTGCAAGCACGCACAGCTTCCACACCTCGCCGGTCCCACCCGCCCAGCACGCTCGCTTTCCCAAGTCACGCCTCGCAAGCACGCACAGCTTCCACACTTTGCGCCGGTCCCACCAGCCCGAGACGCTCGGTTCCCCCAAAGTCATGCCCAAGCACTCACATGGCTTCCACACCATGCGCCGGTCCAACCAGCTAGCACGCTCAGTTTCCCAAGTCATGCCTGCAAGCACTCACAGCTTCCACACCTTGCGCCAGTCCCACCAGCTAGCACGCTCAGTTTCCCAAGTCACGCCTGCAAGCACGAATAGCTTCCACACCTTGCGCCGGTCCCACCAGCCAGCACGCTCAGTTTCCCAAGTCACGCCTGCAAGCACGCACAGCTTCCACGCTCTGCATGGCCCCCTGGTTGTGCCGACCTCCCCGTTTGGGCAAAACTACGGAAGGCAAGGATTCCAAATCCTATCTATAAAAGGTCAGACAAGCCTCCTCAATTCTCTTTAGTCTGTCACCATCTTATGCTTACCTCGCAACAAAGCCCCTGATCCAAGCTAAGCAGGGGACTTAATGTTGATGGTGGTTTTTTAACAAGGGGTAAAATCGTAGAACCCCATGACCTAGTGTTACCCGCAACACATTGAATAAGAGCATTTAACTCAGGTGTAAATAATTAATAGGGGTATTTTTTCAAAATGCAGATTAGGGTTTTCAACACAGAACCCTAATTCCAAAATGAAATGCATCTCGCATGCGCACCATGGCAACCATGCCAAACCAAGCCGCATATGCGCACCATGGCAACCATGCCAAACCAAGCCGCATCTCACTGCACCATGGCAACCATGCCAAACCAAGCCGCATCTCACGCACCATGGCAACCATGCCAAACCAAGCCATATCTTGCGCCATGGCAACCATGCCAAACCAAGCCGCATAGTGCGCACCATGGCAACCATGCCAAACCAAGCCGCATCTCGCACCATGGCAACCATGCCAAACCAAGCCGCATCTGCGCACCATGGCAACCATGCCAAACCAAGCCGCATCAGCTGCACCATGGCAACCATGCCAAAACCAAGCCGCATATCGCGCACCATGGCAACCATGCCAAACCAAGCGCGATCTCACGCACCATGGCAACCATGCCAAACCAAGCCGCATCTGAAAGCACCATGGCAACCATGCCAAACCAAGCCGCACTCTGCGCACCATGGCAACCATGCCAAAACAAGCGCATCTTTGCGCACCATGGAAACAACGCCAAATTCCGAGCCGCTACGCCTTCGGCCCACGCCCAACATAGCGCCCTGGGTTCGCAAGACTTGCAACTAGGTCAACATGGCCGCACGTGCCATTGGCACATGCCAACACGTGCCGCAAGCCATATTTCTAAGCCGCTATGCCTTTGGCCCACGCCAAACATAGCGCCCTAGGCTTGCAAGACTTGCAACTAGGTCAACATGGCCGCACGTGCCATTGGCACATGCCAACATGTGTCGCAAGCCATAATTCCAAGCCGCTATGCCTTTGGCCCACGCCAAACATAGCGCCTAGGCTTACAAAACATGCAACTAGGTCAACATGGCCGCACGTGCCATTGGCACATGCCAACACGTGTCGCAAGCCATAATTCCAAGCCGCTATGCCTTGGCCCACGCCAAAACATAGCGCCCTAGGCTTGCAAAAAACATGCAACTAGGTCAACATGGCCGTATTGCCAATGGCACATGCCAACATGCTCGCTAGCTAGCTTCCCTATCAAGGTCACGACCCTAACGGCCCCGCATGCCATTGGCACATGCCAACATGCTCGCTAGCTAGCTTCCCTATCAAGGTCACGGCCTAATGGCCCAAGCGCATGCCATTGGCACATGCCAACATGCTTGCTAGCTAGTTTCCTATCACGGCCCTAACGGCCCACATGCCATTGGCACATGCCAACATGCTCGCTAGCTAGCTTCCCTATCAAGGTCACGGCCCTAACTACCTGCATGCTATTGGCACATGCCAACATGCTCGCTAGCTAGCTTCCCTATCAAGGTCACGGCCCTAATGGCCCGCATGCCATTGGCACATGCCAACATGCTCGCTAGCTAGTTTCCCTATCACGGCCCTAACGGCCCCATGCCATTGGCACATGCCAACATGCTCGCTAGCTAGCTTCCCTATCAAGGTCACGGACCTAACGGCCCCGCATGCCATTGGCACATGCCAACATGTTTGCTAGCTAGTTTCCTTATCACGGCCCTAACGGCCACGCATGCCATTGGCACATGCCAAACGCACACGCTAGTAGCCTAACTTGCAAAACCGTGCAACCTACCACCAAGGCATTCCGCACATGCCATTGGCACATGCCAAACACACACGCTGGTAGCCTAACTTGCAAACCGTGTAACCTACCACCAAGGCATTCCGCACATGCCATTGGCACATGCCAAACGCACACGCTGGTAGCCAAAACTTGCAAACCGTGCAACCTACCACCAAGGCATTTCGCACATGCCATTGGCACATGCCACACGCGCCACTAGCAGCGCCACTTGCACTCAAGATGCAACCAACACTCGAGACATCAACACAAAACTAGGGATGCTTCTTTAGGGTTTTGGTTTGGAGGTCACGACATGCGGCGTACACTACGCTCACATTAAGAAAGCATGAAAAAGGAATAAAGCGGTCAAATAAAAGAGGAAATAATGGTGAAAAACGTTTTCACCCATTAAACCATGCGGTTACCACCTCCTCCCATTATTTCACCCTTTACTCTCTTCCTTCATGAGGCCGAGTACGTTTCATCTCGACTTGTATAAATAGGTCTTACTTATTTCCACCGGACAACAAGTCTCGGTGGGAGAAATATACTACACTTACACTCTCGGAAAGGCAACTTTGCAAGCTCTCTCAAAAGCTTCCATCTCTTGCAAGCTTCCTAAGCTTTCACTTTACGATACAAGTCGAGATACTACTCTCCTCAACACCTTTCTTTGCTTCCCTCCCCAAATCAACCCTTCTCCTCCACTTTGTGACCGAAGCAAGTCCGGAACGACCATTTCTTGGTTTAGGCCGGACTTGTGCGGATCGATCTCTAGAATCTACAAAGTGCTCACGTGCGGACATTTGTTTAGGGTTTGAATCAATTTCTCACTCACCCACCGAAATTACCGAAATCAGCAGAAACGATTTTCACCCATAAACACCATCATATCCACTTGCTCCGGAGTGTGTATTTTATCTGCCTTGTCCAGAAAAATCAACATGTGCATATGCGGCGAACCCCTCTTTTGAAACTCTATTGTGTAAACATATCCAACCACCACGCCAAACACTTTCTTATCTTCTATTTCTTTTATTAGCGCCTTACGTTTGAGATCAAACACCCTAGCCACCAAATCGGGCCTATTGTGTGGTTGTTGGTTTTCTAACAGAGCAATTGTAATTTCTTCCCAGTGCCCAGTTCTTTGTCATTGCCATGGTGAGGAATATATCTGGATGATGGTTGTACCTTAGCAAGAAAGCAGAATATTTTATTAGCAATTTTTAACATTCCATTTCTATTGATTTGAAGAAACAACAACAATGATCCATAAGTCTCAAGCACACAACAATAATGCGGATACATTAAAAACCAACTCAATATGGTCTCACTAAAGCAATACTAAGGCCGTAACATTAGAAAGATCTTTGCAAGAAGAAAATTCTACAACCATATTCCATATCAACTACTTGTTATAGACATGATAAGAATTTGGAGCCATTTTCTCGACCAACTTACCAACTAATAAACAATTAAATAAACAATCGGCTCAGAATGCACACACAAAAAGCGAACCAAGTTATGAAATGAAACTAATTTCCGCCATGACTAATTTGATTACTTGATTAGAACTCAAACAACTTCTAATATGCGAGGTTTGTCGTGCATTTATGAGCCCGGAGTAGTACTGAACCAATCCACAAAATCGGATCATCCCTACGAGAGATATAACTAATTGTGACTATTATTAATCATGAAGTTCATCTAACGGTGATATCTGTCCGTCTACTATGACATTTTACTTGGTTCTCGCTTTTAGGACAATTTAAGATCAACATATAAAAAAAACTAAGTTTAAAGGCATCGAATTCGGAAGAATTAACAAACAACAAAAAGGGATTCTACCTGGTGATGGCCATTGAGTCTTGATATATCTCGTACATGTGCCGCGGACCGCCTATGAATGTGGATGGAAGTATGACTGGCTGACCACGTTGTGCCGCTTTGTTGCCAGAAACCCCAAGGTCAGCAAGCCCTTTATAGTTCTGAACTCGCAACTTGGGTTGATTTTTCCCGATCCACGAAGGTGATTACATTCGATTCTTTTAACCAAGCATCGACTATAAATTCTGAAAGAGCATACCCGCTCTTAGTATCGTCGAATTATTATGGTATCAGAGCGGGAGATCCGCTCAGATTGCTTCCGCTTTCAAATTTTTTTTTCTCTGGCTAGTCTTCAATATTAGTCAGAAGATTTAAATTCATAATCCTCATTTTATGAATTCTATTCAAGTCTAAGACCTACAGTTGTATAGGCTTTCCTCTGTTCACATTCAAGAAATTGTTTTATGAAATGACCGACTCTGTGTTGATCAGTAAAATAATATTGTTTGCTGCTCAAACTTGGTTCATTTTCTCAACTTCATCGATCTCTCTTATCATCATGAATTCCTTCTCATATTTTTATGACTATGGATATCGATCATAGTTTCATGACTTTGTGCAGAAGATGGTAGTTTCATGATTTTTTTCCCTTTTCCTGCTCTTGTCGCCAAGATTCATGGTAACTCAATCATTTCCGAAGAGTATTCCATTTTTCAGATATCTTGTTGTCGCTTTTAACAAGTTTATCTTATTGAGGTTTTTCTTTACCAAGACCTAATATTTTCATGACCTCAGTTGGATTCTCCAATCTATATGGTTTCATTCAATAGTTCAAACTATGGGCTAATCTATTCTTTCGCTATGTAATGTCGATACAGTGCACATGATATTCTATCAATATCTTGCCATTGTTCACGGCAAAACATTTCTCTTAATATCAAATACTCTATACCTTTAAGCTTTTATGGTAATTATGGGTATTTCAATCAAGCACATTGTGGATGATCAAGTATACATCCCCTGTAATTTACTATTTATTTTTCCTTGGTTTTTCTTTGCCAAGAAGAATTCAATCCCGAAAATATTTCCATTTCCGAAATCCTTGCCAAAATCTGGCGAATCAATGCATTCATTATGGACGTTTCCATATTTTCCATCTTTTACGAGATATACATCCTTTATTTCCGAATATTTAAGGAGAATATTATCTCATCTAAGATTTGGTAACATCATTTTGTTACAATAATATTTTCTTCTTCTTTTTATGTTTATGGAAAACATAAGTTTCCTTCGATTGAAACTCATACCAAATTTATTTTTTGGTGTTCTTCATAAGCTAACACGTTGAACTATTAGTATCAATTACTTTTCTTCCACCATAGATCCCGATGGTTTGTATCTATAGCCATTGCGGTGGTTATTTTTTGGTCAATGAAAGATAGTTTTCCCATTGACAAACCGGTCTTATCCTAACTCATTCGGGCAAGATGCTATCATGATCTTCTTGTCCGCTATATCAATCATTAACCACAACGAGATGCCATGATCCTTGGCGGTATGCTTTTTGTTATTCATGATCTTATTATGCACTGGCATCATACACAACCTTTAAGTTGTTGCTTTCTTCCGTCAGCAGTATGGCCAATATCACGCTGAAATCTCCCTCAAAATCGGGGAGTTTCCTCTTCTAAGATCATAATTTTCTGATCTTATTTCTAACGTTAGTTTTTCATCCAAGAAAACTATCTTACATGTCCATCTCTGTTTATCAATATGGACGATTTTTATACAAGACTTTCAGGTTGTTTGTATGTCTTACTGGGTTATCTCTGTTTGTCGTCAACAAACCAAACCCATATCATTCTTCTAAACAATCTTCAAAGCCCGTTATCCAATCAAGTCCATTTTACAACCACAAAAGTTTCAGAGACGACCATCATTCACTGTTGTTGGTTTGTCTATCATGTATTGCCTTGGTTATCAACAAACGAAGCACTCAACTAAGCCATTTTGAGCCCCTCGGACAATAAAGACTACATGCTGATGTTGAAAAGGTCATTTTGCTGCTCTATTACAATTTTTGTTCAAGTGGATATGATTAAAGATCAAGTGCCCGTGGTTCATAATTGAAGTTTGTATTACAAGATTCTTCCAAGAGTTTACCTTAAGGGATCCGTTTTAAAATTTTCAAGTTGAACACTTCAATTCTCTTCGTGTCCAACTTGAGGGGGGTGTTGAAATATCATACGTACATGTTGCTAGTTAAATGAATACAAGTGAAGTGTAGTCAAGATAAGTGAAGTGCAGTCAAGTCTCCATCTAGATAATAGGATCAAGTCAGTTGTAAATCCTCTATTCTAGATAGACTAGTTTTACATAGTCAGAGATACAGTTTCTTTACCTTCTTTGTTCCTATCATCTATAAATAGGAAGAACCAAAGCAAATGTAACTATCCCAGAATGATAAAACTCTGGTGATAAATAATCTAAATCACCCTACGGGGTTTCTCAGTGGACGTAGGCGTTAGTGCCGAACCACTTTAATATTCGTCTTCTTTATTTCCGTTTGATAATCGATGATCCGTCTCGATAATACCCATAATTTATTAAATACGATTAGATTGGTACTTGTGTACAATCAAATCGCTCCTGAACATAATACCTTTTATTGGTAACAATTAGGTTTGTTACGTAGTTGAGATCCTAATTACGCATTACTAGATAAACGCATCTAAACATTTAAAGCAACGTTAATTTAACAATTCAAGCCCCTGCATCATTTAGTCAGACACAATCCTTGGTAATATACTTATTAGTTTCAAGAAGTCATTATTAAAATTCATCTAATCGAAACTAAGGATATTTTGTCATGTTTTTTATAAACCTAGATGTAAAAAACAAAGACTTGAAACTCCAATAAGTTATTGATTTTGTAGTTGCAGGGAATTTGCATAGTACTGACCAATTTCATGCTTTAGAAAGTGTCTCTTTTTATACTTACAAAATGACAGGAATGCTGCTTTCTCATATTTGTGCACTTGAATTTCTAGTAATTATTTTGGAAGTCGCTTCCAAGTTTGATCATGATGAGGCGGAATAATCCAATGAGAGATTACCTGTCGCTGATTTGAATGAGGTTCTTGGGAAGAAGGTTAATTTTAGGAAGATGTGTGATGTTGGACTGAAGGTTGGTAAGAAGGTTAAGTGTGAAATTTATTTAGAGACCCCCGATTCCATTGAGGGATAGGATATCATTTGAAGTGAAATCCCCTTGAGTTGTGAAGGATTATTTCCAAATACTGAAGAGTGCCAAGACCAATTTCCTGCATTGGGAACAACAGGAATTAATAAAAATTATTTTATTAAAACTTCAAATTAGAACTGATTTTCAGTAGTAGTTGTCTAATACTTACTCTTTCAAGACCAATTTCATGTATTTTCTTACGCTGTGGAACAGGTGGTACACATTAACACTTATATCATCTACCTCATAATAACCCTATTTCCGAGTCCGCTAATACCAATTATAAATATATCCAAATCTATCATCTTCTTCTTCAGGGTGTTTTATGTGATTGATAAGAGTAGTGGTGATAGCTTTATTGCTGGTGTTAAGATGATCCATTACTCACAAAGAATTTGTGCAATTTTGCGTGAGATGAGATCTAACAAAAATGAACAAGAGATCTTGTGTTAGAGGCGGCTGCTGAAGAGATTTTTTAAGGGTATACTTATAGTTTTAGACAAAAGGATCCAACGGCTAGAGTTGTTTAGGTTTTGAGATTAATTAGGGTATTGATAGCGTGTAGGCCTGTGTCTTCACGGCCCATAAATAAAACGGAAAATGGGTCATTTGTCCAAAAAAATTTAAAACACGGTTCAAATGGACGAGTAAAATTTTTTATGGGTGAAATGGACACAAAAAAAATAGCAAGGATGAAACTGGATTCATCCAGGCTTAAACTTAAAAAATAGCGAGGATGAAACTGGATGCATCCTGTGTAAATTAAAAATAAGAAAAAGTATTTGAAAATAGGCGGGGATGAAACTGGTTACATCCTGCTTATTTTTAAATTTTTGTCCATTTAAACAGTATCAAAATCTAACTGTCCTTTTCACCCAGAAAATTTTAATTTTGGTCTTTTTAACCAATTTTGTGTAAATAAAAATGCCCATCAAACTAAACGTTTTTTATAGCTTAGCTTCTTAGTCCAGTGAGCGTATATGGAGGACTTTTTTTTTTTTTTTGCTAAGAAAAATTTTATATGGTGGACTTAATCCTATCAAGTGTCATTTAGTTTGATGCGGCAAACAGTGCATATATTTTACAACCAAACATCATATTTGTGTCGGTAAATTCAACACATACAAGGTCGACTTGAGCAGAATTTAGGATTTCCATTAAACTTCGAACAATAAAAGCGTATCCAACACATACACGACTATGTATTAATACAAGTATGTACCAGTCACGAGTGAATGTGATACACATTAACTCTAAGCTCGACATACCCTTGTTCGGTTGTTTCAAAAGTTTGATGCGTAAAATTAAAGATTTCCTTTTAAATCATTCTATAATAAATCATTCAATACAATCATCTACGTTTATCGCAAGAAATTCATGGAGCATGGCATCATCATCAAAAACAACAAAGCATAATGATTTCTTCTCTCAAATATATGAAATGACATTATTCACAGCTTTGTGTTCATTAGGTCTATTTCATCATATGTGATCAATTATCTCAATATAAGATGAGTTTTTTGGGGTTGTTTGTCATATCATAAAATTAAAGATTCTATTCTCAAGAGATCTAGAGAGAAACTTCAACTTTTGGAAGTCCGTGTTATGATCCCGGCATTTTTATTACACTAACCAAGGGTTTCCCTTTACGTCGACCTCTCACCGAACCGAATACAACATAAATCAATACAAATAATGCAAATCCGGAAAAAAAAAACAAACAAACAAACAACAAAAACTAATATAACGAACATGATCGGCTTTTTATTTAAAAATAGAATGATAAACACCTTGAATCCTCTCGGTCAAATGGTGCTTGATTGGAAGAAGTATTCATTTGTTTTGTGTGGTATACTCATATCTCTCGACTTCAATGGCTTTTGGCTGCATAAGAAACACTTTGCATATTTATACAAACCCCAGAACTACGGATCGAATCTCGCCTTTTCCTTTGTCGGAGTCAACTCTGCAACGTTGGCGGCTACTATAAATGTTCCTCGATAGAAATGGCCCACTTGAACGTTGGTTGTAACATCTTCAACAAACTTTGGCTTGCTGGGTCCTTCCATTATCGCCCGGGGAGTATTCTTGGAAAAATTAGCACATCAAGTTCCTCAAAAGGAACCCAATGACTAGGAATTGTATCACCACTCATCCATGGTTGCATATCGGCAGATCCACCTCCAGCACAAAGACACTCTTTGAGTTTCTTTGTCAAATCGAAAAGATGCTTTTCCAAAGCTTGCTCTGTTCGATTGCTCCTTCAACTTCTCTTTCGAGCGGTATTTTTAAATCCTTGAGTGAATATTTTTCTCAACTGACTTGTTTCTCAGTGAATATTCTTGTTCCACAAGAATTAGAAATACCAGGTAGACAATAGAAAAGCGAGTTAAGTTCCAGCTACATAGTCTACTCGTGACCACGTGCATTTTGCAAATTGCTTATAGGAGCATTAGACCACCAAACCTTGACAATTGACATACATAACATTATCGAAACTAATCACATCGGATTTCTAGCTAAGATAGATTTGAAGCAAAGATAATCGCTCTCGTTATTGCCCAAAAAGAAACCAGAAAGATGCCTAGAGAAATTTAATTGTCCCTCTTCATAAGTGATATCTCCATGGATCGAGGGACGTTACACTTTTCTTAATCCTCCTATCCCATACCCATAACTTCGGATTCGGTAATATATAAACAACTCGGGATCTCGTATACCACGACATAATTACTTCTTGAGAAAGTTAGCTTCGACTAGAGAAATCAAGCTTTGTCGTTAAAGAAAGGAGTGATGAGAATTTCTTTAGCTGATCCTTAACAAAGAGTCGAATGCTAATGATGCATATATTTAGAGTCGATCAACAAAGATATGTATATATGCAAAATAAATGATATGTTTATGCAAATGTCAATTATACTTACATATGCATATGGACAACTTGTTGATATAAATTAATGGCATATTAAGAACTAGTTGGGTTTGTTTAAGTTTCGATAACGCGTATGACTTCTAGGAAGTCGTTGTTAGCTAATAATTAAATTGAAAAACATTATTATGTCAGGTAATACGTACGCTTCCTATAGCTTGGTCAGAATTCAAGTCTACCTTAACTTATACATGATCATTCCAGTTAATACGATTATTAGTTGGACCGACCAACCGTAGGGCCCGAAGGGAGAGAGTCTTTTTTATGGTCACTTTTTTGTAAATTGAAACCTAACGAAAAATTTTCAATTTGATAAAAAGATTGGAAATCAATTGATTTTTGTTAAAGGGAGAGCAAAAGTGATCCCAGGAGAGCGAAAATCGTTGTTAACTCTTGAGTCGAACCTATTCAAAGCATTTTCTAATTCCGACCAAATTAGCCTTATTCAGTACACTCCGTTTGGATGGAAGATTCTGTTTGATTCAGTTTTCTTCTTTTTTCAATTGTATTAAATTTAATTGATCTACTTGATTAAATTATTATGTATATATATATATATATCCCTTGATCATCTTCTGAAATTGAATATGAAAAAATGAACATTAGTATCCATCAAAACAAAATACGAGCTTTTGTCAAACCCCAACCTTAGCTATATATTGTTTGATTACCTGCGGGTTTATCGGTGACGATCATTTGATTCTAACAAATCCCATTTCAAGTTACGAAAATATGAAGCGGGACATGGAATCGATGACTTCTAATCAAGTGTGTGTTTCTTTTATCTTTTTAAATCACACGTTTCATGTACATAATTCGGTTAACTAAGGATAGAGGAAGAATAGCAACACGACCGGTTTAATTAAAAAGATGGGCAACTGAAGTTCACATTTTCAATGAATTTATGCTCAGACAATCAGTAAATGAATGTCTCCATTTTGTGTACATGGGGTTAATAAAATATTTGTTTCAATGAGAATGTAATTACTATCTCCACTCTGGCTGTGGCTCATATATGATGTTAGTAATGAGTATTAAAGATAGGGGTCTGAGTGGTGTGATGTGAGAGGATGATCATGGCTAGAAGAAGATGAACATTTAAGGGTAAATATGCAACATCGGGTAAGGGGTAGTTTGGACTGAGTTGGAGGAATATATTGACTAGGTCACGTTTGGCGAGTTGACAACGATTTTCGCTCTCCTCGGATCGCTTTTTGCTCTCCCTTTAACAAAAATCAATCAATTTGGCATGAAAAACCTAAAATGTCCCTCCTTTTAGTCTAATTATTATATATCTCCTTATATATCCTATTTTTTCAGGGGTAGAATTGGTAACCAAACTTTAATATATAAATATATCTAAAAATCCGTGCCTTGGAATTTTACTATTTTTATGTCATTGGAAAGGATTTTAAAAGATATACACAACGAGTACAAACAACAATATAAAATTTAGTGTTTTTACGAAAAATCCGATGGTGACTTTCAAAATTTAATGCATAGCCATTATGCAAAGCACCACAAAAAATTCATAATACATGAGGAAATTGATGAAAACCACTACAAAGAATACATATCACAGCTGCACATGGGATAAAGTGATGCAATCTATCACAAATGGTGCATTAAAAAAGGGGAAATTTATAAGTGACAATTGATATAAATTAATGGCATATTAAGTACTAGTTGGGTTTGTTTAAGTTTCGATAACGCGTATGACTTCTAGGAAGTCGTTGTTAGCTAATAATTAAATTGAAAAACATTATTATGTCAGGTAATACGTACGCTTCCTATAGCTTGGTCAGAATTCAGAAGTCTACCTTAACTTATACACGAGTCATTCCAGATTAATACGATTATTGGGCCGACCGACCGAGAGAGAGTCCCTTTTTTGGCCATTTTTTTTTGTAAATTGCAACCTAACAAAAATGTTCAATTTGATAAAAAAATTGAAAATCAATTTGGCATGAAAAACCTAAAATGTCCCTCCTTTTAGTCTAATTATTATATTTCCTTAGAGCAACCACAGTCGACGAGTATAACTAAAAATTTGGTCGAAAAACCAAGCGCTATCGAACGGACTAAAGACCAAAAACTAGACTAAAACCAAAAACAAACCATATTTGGTCTTTAGTTTGGTTTTGGTCGGCGTAATTGAAACTACGCCGTCGTGAGACCGCAAATACAAGTTACGTGGAGTGGGCGGAGTTATTATTTCGTCTGCCGTGGCGCAAATATAGAGTTGCGCTGTGTGAAAGCGTAATTTTAAAATCGCTGACGGAGACGGTATTTTAATTTATGTCGTCACCAAACGAACATTTAAGTTGCGCCCCATCGGTATGATTGAAAATTTATCACTTAATGAGGCAAATAAAGAGTACTTCATATGTGTGAACAAAGTTTGAATGTTTCAAAGTTTTGGTTTTTATTTTATTTTTTTTTTTTTTCTTCACCTAGACCATCATAAAGTTGAAAATTTTGGATTTTTTTTTTTTTTTTTCATCGAAAAGCAATTTAAAATTATGCCCCATCAATGATATTTTAAATTACGCCCCATCGGGCGTGATTTCAAATTGCGCCCATATAAACGTAATTTAAACTACGTCCCACATCGAGGCGTTACTTAAACTTACGTCCCACCCAGACGCATTTTTTATACCTACGCCCCATGTCAGACGAACCTTTATACATCAGCTCAGCCAAATTTACTCCATCACCATAGCGTCTCACCCACGGACTAAACCGTTTTTTAGTTTTTTTTTGGTTTTTAGTCTTTAGTTATAGTCGTATGACTGCAGTTGCTCTTATACATCCTATTTTTCAGGGGTATAATTGGTAACCAAACTCTAATATAACATATCTAAAAATCCGTGCCCTGGAATTTTACTATTTTTATGTCATTGGAAAGGATTTTAAAAGATCTACACAACGAGTACAAACAACAATATAAAATTTAGTGTTTTTACGAAAAATCCGATGGTGACTTTCAAAATTTAATACACAGCCATTATGCAAAGCACCACAAAACATTCATAATACATGAGGAAATTGATGAAAACCACCACAAAGAATACTCCAAAGCTGCACATGGGATAAAGTGATGCAATCTATCACAAAGGGTGCATTAAAAAGGGGGAAATTTATATCAATTTTAGCCTTATAACACCATTACGTGTAACGACGTTTCGTTTTCTTGATGACCCTCCACCATAGGCGGTGATCTAGTGTATCTTGGAGAAAAAAACGATGAAAGATAGCAATTGAGTTTTTGTTAAGCGGGTGACCGGCCGAGTGCCGAGGCCCCGTAAGGAGGGAATCCCTTTTATGACCACTTTTTTGTCAAATGAAACCTAACACAAATTCTCAATTTGATAAAAAGATTACAAATTGTTTGGTGGTAGTCTTTGGGACCTAAAAAGACTTGAATACCCTTTATACTTAAAAAACTATTTCCCTTATGATCTTTGTGTCCCCCTGTTACGTTATTACGTTTTTTCACCCAACACCACTTTCCAGTTTCACCACCCTGCATTACGCTTTTTCCACCTACCACCACCGACACCATTTTACTGCCACAACAAACACCTCCGCCATCACATCGCTACCACAACGAGCAACATCTCCACAATCACTACCAGCTCCGCCACCACCTCTAATGAAAGCACCTCATTTCTTCACTTACCACTGTCACAACTACCGGCACAACCAGAGCCACCACTACCCACCTACATCACCGCCACCACCGCCACAACACCTCCGCCAACATCGCCACCACCACCAATAATGTATCCACAAACACCAGCAGCTCCGCCACCAACTCTACCGTCAGTAACTAATTTCTTCACCTATCACAACCATCACCGCCGTCACCACCACCACTGTCACCTGGCACCACCGTCACCTACAATTCGCGAGGGAAAATTTGATTCCAAAGTAAATGAACCAATAATCAGATCAAATCTTGGTAACCTATTGTTTCAAAGGAAAAAAAATAGAAATTACCCCGTGAATGTTAGATTATTATTCTTATACGTTTATGAATAACGATCTAATTTTTGATATCTAAATGGAATGAAATCAATCTAAATTTTGGGTTTATTTGCAGAGTAAGATGGGAAGTCGGAGGAGAGTAGACAGAGAGTGGTTACCTATTCACATGGAAGATAAGAATCTTTACACGGGGACACACGTGGTTTAGCATACGTGTACTTCATTTTGAAAAGTCAAAATTTCTAGATGGACTCTAAGGTTTAAGTCTATGGGCTTTGATTGGATTGCTAGATTGGCCAAAAAGTGTTGCAAATTATGAAAAAAATGTGGGATAAAACTTAACACTCAATCTGACTACTTCTCTCTCCTAGCATTTGCTCGCAGTCCAATTATCAGCGAGATTGAACGCTGAATAGTGCGGCGCTCAAAAAGTGGCCAAAACGCTGAATAGTTCGGCGTTATATAATTTTTTTTGGAAAGAGAAGGGAAAGAGGGAGAGAGAAAAAGTAAAATAAGGAGAAAGAAGAAAAAGAGGGAGAGAGAAGCGTAGAGAGGGAGGAAAAAAAAGAGAGAGAGAAGAAAAAAAGAGAGAGAAGAAAAAGAGGAAAAGAAGGAGAGAGAATTGGTAACGCCGAATCGTTAGGCGTTTAACGCCGAATGGTTAAGATGTTTTGGATATGCCATATTCCCATACAAAACCACTTTTAGATCCATATGAAGAGGCCATTATTGTGGATTTTGTTGTTTCCTTCCCAGTGATTGATAATTAAGCTGATTTTTAGCTCCTTTTTTCGATGAGATCGGAATAATCAGAGATGAACTACGAGAAAAAAACTTACATCCTTTTGATTCGACTTCAGATCTAAGAAGAAGAAGTAGAAAGGCGGCGCAAAAACCCTCTTCTGGGGTTTTCAACGAAGGAGAGTAGAGATTTCGAAAAGTGGAAGATCGAGATCCTAAAATGCATCTATACATGCGAGTTTTACATACACTTCCTTTACATTAGAAATGTATTGTGTGGAGAGGAATCATGGTGTCGCCCATTCTACATATATTATGTCCGCTGCTAGGACCCATATAGCGCACAATGTCCCGACGGACAAAGCAATACTAGTAGAGGAAATGATCAAGAATGTATGCAACAACTAGGCGATAGTTGTCCGATTCTTTGCGATAAACGGAAGAGGGTTAGTGGTTATGGGCATCTGGTCTAGGCTGAACACTGATTAAGAGAAATTCATGAATAAACCTCGAGCAAACTAATTGTAGTTGCTAAAAATCTAACAACCACACCCACTTTGAATCCAACACTTAAGATAAAGATATACTAACAAGTAATAGGAGAAGTGCATCAAAGTAAACATGAGCACAAGGGTTTTTACGTGGTTCGGCCATTAATGATGCTTACCTGCACGGATTTTCACTATGATCGGAAGTGTTACAAACAAACTCCATTAAGAGGATTGGAGTTCTTGTTGAGCTATCAGTTCTAGGAGGAAGAAGATGGATCCTTACAAACATCTCTCTCTTTCCCTTATAAAGGGGTAGGGATGTACACGAGTTACAATAATGCCCTTAGGGCTGACTAGTTAGGATAAGAGCTAGCAAGGTCTTATTTCCTACAAACGATTGTATCTAACTAAGCTACTTCTACCTAGATCTCTCGAAACGTGTATGCATACATATTTTACATCCTACACTAATTATGCTACGAATGCAAGAAAGAGTTATAGTCTACATCAGCTCAAACCACCTTCATAAATAATTGCAAAATGTCTTGATGTTCATTTCAACTACTATTTATGGTTTAAGATTAGCATTGCAATACAATTCAGTCTATCTCTATTAATCTGGTTTTTCAATCCCGTCATTCTCTAGGTTAATAGAACTGGATACTAAGGTCCCTTTATAAAATACACGCAAGGATTCTTACTAATTTGCTGAATGCATCAATAGAAAACTAAACGCCTTCTTAATTTCCATCAATTGCGTAGATTCATCATCTTAAAAAAAAATAAAATAATCACAACACACCAGACGGAGCTTCCAATTCCATGATCTTATACATAAGAGATTGAACACACAAGTGACTGATATTGAAAGACCACACAAATTTAACCTGACATACCAAGATTGCAGAAGTTTAGACTATCAAGGGGTGTACATTGTAATATCCGAAGATTTGATTGATTCAACTCTCCACTCAAATCTCATCTCATATTCATGGCAAACGAAGCAGCTTTGCACGCAACACGAAAGAAAAAAAGAGTATTCAGAAATACAATGAGACAAAATAAAGTTCATAGACTAATCTCATTATAAATACACATCAATACATTATGCGTCTCCATAATTTTTTTTTTGAGAGGAGAAATCATAGTGAAGTGAAAGCGGATTTGGATTTTGTTATTGTTTTCCGAGCTGCACTTAGATCCCCATCCACAAGAAACCTTCTGTGATGTTGATTTCTTCAGAAAATCTGAATCTCTAAGAGATGAATAAATGTTGAAATGCAAGAGGAAATCTCAAAGCCACGGAATCGTGTTCACTTCTAAAAAGACGTAGGGAAACCATCAATAGAATTGTTTCGAGAGGAGAAATCATTTTGCTGCTCAAAAATTGAGTATTTAAAGGAAGATCAGTTCTCCCACTACCATATTCCCATATAAAACCAAAGTTACATCCATATGAGTATGAGCCATTTGTTGTCTCCCTAAATTAACCCGATCTAGAGCTTCTTTTTCAGCAGATCTAGAACAATCAGAGATCAATACAAGTGGAGAACTGAAAAGACCCTTGTATTGGAATTCAGATCTATGAAGAAGAAAAAAGGAAAAGATGTATAAACCCTCCCCCTATTGTTTTTAAGGAAGTAACACCACTCTCTCATTCTCTCTCACTTGAAAGCAAGAGATTTCAACCCAAGTCAAGTGAAGACTGAAACCCTAACACGTCCATATTTTACTTACACCTCTTTTACATCAGATTTCTAACCTGCACTGTCTAAAAGCGTTGATATTGGAGATATAAGATGCCAATAAATAACGGATTACAATTCCGAAATCCTAATAGCAAATACTTAAGGGGGATATAACATATGCTGTTTTGGTCGGGGATTACGTATATTCTCTACAGCACAATTTCTGGTCGGCCAAGGCAATAACTAGGTATATTCTCTACAACTACTAAGGGTTAAACTAGGTTTAATTAGAACAAACATGTATGTGCTAGTGTAACTATGTAAACAGTATAGTTTTTCTTTTTTATTTTTCCTGGTCATTTCTTAGTTGGGAGACACCAATGGATTAAGAATCATATAAATGAAGCAGAACATTCCCATAACTTACTGTCGATCCCACAAAATTATGGATTTTTAAAGCTGAATAATGTACCGAATATATTTCTAGCTAAGATAGATTCCAAAGTAAATGAACCAATAATCAGATCAAATCTTGGTAACCTATTGTTTCAAAGAAAAGAAAAATAGAAATTACCCCGTGAATGTTAGATTATTATTCTTATACGTTTATGAATAACGATCTAATTTTTGATATCTAAATGGAATGAAATCAATCTAAATTTTGGGTTTATTTGCAGAGTAAGATGGGAAGTCGGAGGAGAGTAGACAGAGAGTGGTTACCTATTCACCCGGAAGATAAGAATCTTTACACGGGGACACACGTGGTTTAGCATACGTGTACTTCATTTTGAAAAGTCAAAATTTCTAGATGGACTCTAAGGCTAAGCCCTATGGGCTAGATTGGATTGCTAGATTGGCCAAAAGTGTTGTAAATTATGAAAAAAGTGTTGGAGAAAAGTTAACACTCAATCTGACTACTTCTCTCTCCTAGCATTTGCTCGCAGGATCCAATTATCAACGAGATTGAAATTTGAATAGTGCGGGCGCTCAAAAGTGACCAAAGCGTCAATGGTTCGGCGTTATGTAACTTTTTTTTTTGGAAAAAAAGAAGGAAAGAGGGAGAGAGAAAAAGTAAAAGAAGGAGAAATAAGAAAAAGAGGGAGAGAGAAGCGTAGAGACGGAGGAAAAGAAGGAGAGAGAAGAAAAAAAAGAGAGAGAAGAAAAAGAGGAAAAGAAGGAGAGAGAATTGGTAACGTCGAATCGTTAGGCGTTTAACGCCGAATGGTTAGACATTTCGCTGCTAGATTGGTCATCCCATAGGGATTAGGAGGTTGCCCTATCTGACGTGGATGGCCAATCTAGCAGCTAAATATCTAACCCATAAGACTAAGCCTAACGGCTTTGCTAGATACACCATGATTTATATACTGAGTGTGCACCGAGAGGGGATCAGACAGTCCTGGATTACCTCTCAACATTGGGATGTGGAGTGGGGCACGAGTGGGACTCACTCTCCTCTCACACGGTGCACACCGCGCGGTGTATAAATCATTTCCGGGACTCTAAATAATGCTTGTTGATTGAATTGAAAGGAAGTCTGGTTCTGTTCTTCCATCCACCATATTCCCATACAAAACCACTTTTAGATCCATATGAAGAGGCCATTATTGTGGATTTTGTTGTTTCCTTCCCAGTGAATGATAATTAAGCTGATTTTTAGCTCCTTTTTTAGGCGGATACGGAATAATCGAGAGATGAACTACGAGAAAAAAAAAACATCCTTTTGATTCGACTTGATCTAAGAAGAAGTAGAAAGGCGGCGCACAAACCCTCTCCTAGGGTTTTGGGCGAAGGAGAGTAGAGATTTCGAAAAAGTGAAGTACGAGATCCTAAAATGCATCTATACATGCGAGATTTACATACACTTCCTTTTTACATGAAATGTATTGTGTGGAGGTCTGGCGGTCATGGATTCTACATACATTATGTCCATTCTAGGACCCATATAGCGCACAATGTCGTGACGGACAAAGCAATACTAGC
>JAJJWW010011990.1:0-18867 GCA_023531295.1 Papaver armeniacum | reverse complement strand
AGAAAAGATGACAAGCTTATGAAATATGTGATGCGTTGAACAATGATACTTCGCTTGTGTTGTTTAAATAAGAGCCGCCTCCTGTTAGTCCTGTTTGAGTTCTTGAGAGCGACATTCACGCAGTGTCGTCTCGTCAATATTCTCCTTACCTTCCCACTGTTAAGCGTCTTCTTCTCTCTGCGACTTCCTTTCTTCCACGACTAACCACCCAGGACTCCCGATTGGTTCGCTTTGGGTCTCCTCTACCCCTATACTACCAAATGCACCTCAATAAAAATCGAGAAATACTCGGGTTATCTTCTCGCTTTCGTTCACACAAGTCAGGGAGTATCTCCCTTTCTTTCCTCTCGTTGCTCCTATCTTATCAAATATCTTTCCTAGGATATAGTTGCGGCTATAAGAGGATACTCTCTTCCCATTCCACATCAATTACCAAACATAACCCGTACACACGTGAAACTCTCCATGCGCATTGTCGAGTAAATATGCAAATTATTCCTTTTCATCGAAACTATCCAACTACCTTCCTGTTTGATCAAACCAGGGCCCAAGCGAAGATGAACCTGAAAAAATCCGCTTGAAATCCTACGACACCTTCCTAAGTGAATCAGCAGAAGTGTATATTATCTTTCTTCTCTATTTTATTTAAACTGGTGATTTCGCCAATTCCAGCCTAATCGAATACCCATACCATCTTTGGTTATCCATAATGAGCCTATCCCATGAAAATCAGCAATTGAATCTCGCTAAATCACGTCCAAACTTCAACCCTAAATACGTAAGCTACTGTCTACTTTCCTTGCAAAATCAAAAATTCAAACAAAGAGGATGACCTCCCCTTATCCAGTAACTGGACTCCCTTTAGCACTTGGGGTGTCCTGGTGTAAAGTAGAAGTGGGTGTCCCTTGTATTATTAAGGTGCCCCTTATCCAAATTTGAGAGTCCGAATAGTAATTTTCTCCCACAGAGCAGAATACCACTTTTCGAGCCAATTTTCACAAAAGCTTATTTCTCCAAAAACACCTACAGAAAACTGCCATAAAATACCGTAATAAGTATAAAATCGAGCACTAATAGATACACATAATTGAGAACAAACACACTAAATAGCGTCTATCAAGATCTCATCATCGTCACACTGAGAGAGTCACCAGGAGAAACAACTTCCACTCCCTCATCAAGACGAAGAGCCGGAGGGACGAGAGGAGGACCATCCCCATTACCATTGCAGCATTTGATGGAGAAGCAGAAGTTCTTGCTAAAACTCAAAACGACATGGTCGTAACTCGCAAAGAGGTACTCACTTTTCTTAAGACATTAACCGATCTGATTTCACAAGAGCCGCTGACACCACAAAAAGAAACGCATTCGACCTGCAGACCGAGAAGGTATTTCAATGCGCGGACCTCCATGGACCCGATCAAAGCAAGCGCACATCGTGACATGAGCTGCCTGCTGCATGGAGACTCTAGCACTTGGGACTGATCCTCACAACGATCCTCCTCAAGTCAATGGTTGTCAGCTACCTGAACCAGATAGGTCGGATCGGGAAGTGCTTCTCTAGTGGAAAGCTTGAGGCGAACTTCACACCTCTCGAAGAACCGGCGCCGGAGACGCTTTGTCGCGTCAACCTAGAGGAAGGTCACGACTGGGTCTCTACATCTCACCGCACGCATCAAGGATTCAGAGTTCGAGGCGGCCCTTATCTACACAGGAGCGTCTTCGAATGTGGATTACTCTCAAGACTCTCAGTGGCATCCAAGCCTCTCCTGTGCAAGGTCGCACTTGAAGCCTACCACAATGACGGACTTGAGGGAAACTAAACCAAAGACATATGGGAGAAGCTCAGCTGGAAAGAATCAAGACAAGTTCGTTGCGTCCCACTCCCACGTGGATGCAATTCAGAAGAAGACCGGATTGCATCATATGAGGGCTACAAACCCACGTATGCATTCACTGATCGTGAGCATTCTTCTCCGTCCGTAAGCCATCCACGCCACGTTCATACGTAAGAGGAACGAACTTTGTGGCCAGTCGTGACTGTGAAAGGAAACTGAGATACTCGACACTTCCATTATCAATTAGCAGGGAGACTATTACCCAGCCTCTCCACCCAATGGAATACTACAACAAAGAATCGTAACAAGAACAAGTCTAGCATGCTCCACAACAACTGCAAGATGGCACCAACTCCACAACCGATGAGATTGAAATCGCCGAGGAATCTCCTAGGCCTATCTTCACAATTACCAACCTTGTGTACGGATAAACGCACGAAGCTAATGGAACTCTCTCAAAGAGTACCGAGGATATATTCGCTTGGAGATATGAAGAAATGCTCTGATTTGGATGAAAATTGGTCACCCATCAATCTACATGTCATACCTGGATCCAAGTCGGTTAAACAACTGTAGTTCCGGATCGTGAGTCGTGATAGACTTCGAGACTTGAACAGTGGTCGCCCAAAATGATCCTCCTTTTTACCTAACATCGACATGTAAGTAGATTCAACCAAGTGGACACCGAATGTTCTCTCAATGGATGGATGTAGCAGCTACAACCGTATAAGGATGTACGAGCATGATGCAAGTAAGATAGCTTTTCGAACTCCTCTCGGAAAATTTTATTATACCATACTCGCCATTTGGTTTAAAGAATACCGTGCAACGTATTAACGCTCTATGACGGAATCTTCCATCGAGACTCGTGACTCTCAAGGGAGCAGCCTCAAAGATAACAAATGTCCATGCGCTCATATCGAGCAAGATCCTGAGCGAGTCACTCTATCGATGCATTGTGGTCGAACAAGATCCAGGCGAAGTCACTTTATCGGACGAAGGTACATGTCTATCATGCTATGTTGAGAATCCGCTTTTGGTCATCCTCTGAGCCGTTGAACGCTCATCTACAATACAACATATGCCCCGATAGAAAAAAATCAGCCCGAGGGTAACGAAGAGCCTCATAATGTTTGTAGGGGCATATATCTCACTAACAGGCGATACAACCTTCAGCCTTCCTGTAAGTAGCCTCTGAGCAAAGCAAGAGGAAAACCACCGAGATACAACATCATGCGCGTCCGTCAACTCCAACTCCGCACCTACATACACGACTCCCACAATAATGAAACAATGTCCAAGATATTCCATATCCGGCTCCGAAAAAACCACTACGAACAAAACCATGTAAAACCACGCTTGAGGACTCGGGCTCACATGAAGTTCCTTCACCATCGAGCCAAGGAATTCTTCAACATGAGAGAGATGGTCATCATAAGAAGCATGGAATTCGCAAGGGTAAATCGAATCGAAGAGGGAAACACTTCAACGCTCCTCTAGCGAAGCCGCTCAATGGTCTATTCAAGAGCCGCCTCAACGCTCTCTCCGGACCCACGCTCTTCTCATGAATCCTTCTTCAACACTCTCTCCAGGATCCACCTCAACGCTTCGCACCGTAAACCACTTTAACATCCTCTCGAGCCATTTCAACACTCAAGCCGTATCAATAATCAGCGTCCGGTCAAGTTATCTTGGATGTACTCATCGCTGCTAACATACGTCTCATCCATCCTTCAGCGAGGGCCCAGCTGAGCATGAAAACCTTCAAGTCGAGTAGGAGAAGGGTTATCTTGTGGAAGCGTGATATTTTCATATAGTTGAAAGGGTGCGGTGAACAACTCATCATCAATGTTAGGCATATCTTGAATCTATCAACACCTCCCGACTTGGCACCGTAGATTATCCCTGCAGACATCTCAACAAGAATTATTTTCTTCATTCTACAATAAAAGACATGAGTCATGATTTGTATAAAAATCGTGTGAGATGCGTAGTCACACACTGACTGTAACACACATTCACGCTGAGTACACAAGGTTGGTATTAGTCCAACAACGTATCGATCAAGTTTCAAGTCCTGGTGTTGATCAAGTCCTAAGTCCTGTCGATCAAGTCACAAGTCCGTATTGCTCAAGTTTCAAGTCCGCGTATTGATCAAAGTCACAAGGCTGGTATTCGAATAAAACAGCGCACGCAACAGGCTTGCCAACGAACACTGTGGTCGACGCTCACTCAGCACGCGATGGTCCCACTTGATCCCAACCCCGGGATTGGTCGGATAGCAGACACACTGGCCCCCAATCAAAGCCTCTCTCCAGAAGAAGCGTCAGCCTCCAACACTTCAACGTCTCCCTGCCCGCTTCCCTAAGCCGCCTAACGCTTCTGACAGACCTACATTTATATTTGAGCACACAAGGTTCATTTTTTAAAGAAAGCTTGCTCTACATCGGTCACACGCCGAGCAAAGCAAGCAAGAAGGCGCTGGTGTTTGGTCAAACATCAAGTCCTGTTTAGTCAAGCTAGCTGGGCTCTGCGTGCTTGGTCGACAGAGCAAGATGACACTCGAGAAATTACATCAATCGTGACGCCAAAGCAGACGCAGGACATGGCCGATGTTTGAAACATGTACACGGTGGTCCCGCTTGATCGAAGCATGCACATATGCCCATGTTCGAATCAGGCATGATTACACTCGGGTCCCACTGCCCGATCAATCTGACGCGAACGAGCTACGATTAACCAAAACAGTACATCAAGCCCACGTTCGATCTAAGCATGAGCAGTGAGTCTCCACGTAACGAAATGCAAAGCGTAATGAGCCATCGAAGCAGGAAAGACGTACATCATGCTGAGGAGAACACTCGCCGGACGCTCTTGAACGTGACATGCTCCAAGGACAGATAACCCGCTCTCTCTTGGTAACATCTAACTTTGTCTCATAAGCTTTGTCTTTAATCGTCTATCATCTTCATGCCTACCCACAATGGTGTAATCCATTACGTGCTAGGCAGGGACTTAATGTTGATGGTGGATTTTCATTTAAGGTTAAAATTGTAAAAGCTGTAAAATTATGCGCAACATCTTGTAAAAGATAAAGCCATTAATAAGTTTTGAATACTTATCACTTTACTAATTCACCTAGAATGGAGCATGTGACAACAATCCCATTCTCGTGGAATTAAATACACGTAAATTCATCCAGTGCTGGAGCATGTAAGCAACAATCCCATATACCCCGTGGAATTTATAGCATTATTAATTAATGCGTGAGTGTACTTTCAGTATTTCCCGTACTTCATTATCAGCCATGCGATGATCGACTCGAGTGTTACTCTCCACAGCAAACACTGAACCTCCAAGCATTATAACGAAAGCATGTACGTAAATACACGTACATGCCGCAACTCTCACAGTGTTATACTAGCCCTACTCGAGCAATCTCTGCAACAAGACGCTCTTTTTACGGGTTTAAGTGAAACTAGTAACCAAATTCTGCGCCTAGAATGCCTTTAACGTTTTTTTAGGGGTTGATGTTATACGGTGCCTTTAACGTTTTTGGGTGCCTTAATAGTGAAAATTTAGTTTCTAAACACTGAGGTTGTTCAATCAAAACTGGCCTGTGCCTTTAGATTCTGTAAGCCTGTATGCATGAGACACACGTGTAGCCTTTAGAAACTGGAAATATAATGAAGTAATTGAGGTTGCTCGGTTTTCTTTTCTGCTGGTCTTTCTCTCATTTCCCTTTCTCGGTTCGATTGAAAAGGGTCTCAAGGAACTTGATTGAAATTTTGCATAAACGTAGTGGAGGGTACCATCGAATTTGAAGATTCAAACTTCAATTCAAGCGCAGACCAAGTCCTTGTAGTATTTCAAGAAGAAATGAACCTAGAAAAGAATTAACGAGGTGAAAGCTTGGATTTCGCATGAAGATGATGTTGGTTGAGATGACTACGCGGCTAGAGGTAGGGTAACTTCTTCCCATAAATTTGTTTCCTTGAAAATAATTCTCTCCTTCCATCGTAATGGAATAATGTGTCATTGACCATTTTCTTGCTCTTAAGCTGATTCGTCTATGTGGGTAACATTGTGAATGATGGTTTGTGTTATGAGTTCGATTTTCTGAATTTTTTGAATGAGAATTGATAAAATGAAAGTTATGGTTTTCACTGAGTTCTTTTATAACTCACAAAACCTGTTTGCAGAAAAGGCTTGAATGAATGGATGATTGGATTTATGCATGAAGGTTTTGAATTCTCTCAAACCAAGGAATGGGTATTCAGTAAACATCTTGATTTCAGGAATCATCATCTTCGGTTTAGATAATTTTGAAAATCTTTGATTGGCCTTTTAAATTTTCCGTTTTCTAAAAATTGCGCAGATAGTCATTTTGGGGCCTATTGTTCATTGAAGTGTCCTCTATCATATGTTAAAAGAGGACGGGATTTAGATTTGTAGGTTGAGAACTGTGGCCTTGCATATATAGGCAGTCAATACAAAAATTTCTGAAAAATTGTTGGTTATGTCGGGTATATGAAGTACGATCATTTTGCGATCAAAACTAGTAATTGCATTTTAAATAAACTCCCTTTGGACTTGGGAATAACTCATGCCTATGTATCTCAAGTGTGCAGTAAAAACTAGACATTTATAAAAATGTAGTTGTGTTAATTTGGTGTGGTGTAGCTATACAGTTAATTCTTTCAAATTCATGATTGAATTAGCCTAAGGCTATTACATTTTCTATGGATTAATAGGCAGTATCCGTATACATCGCTTTTGCTACCTTGGACACAAGGTAATGCTTGAGATAAGTCTAGTACGGTACAGGGTCACCAAGAACTCCGGTGAGGTATCCCATTTATCTTGAGGGAAGTGTAGTTAAGAGTGTAAAGTTGTTGTCAGTGCATCATTGTACGATGCTTCCTTGTGCCAGTTCAATAAAAAGATTGGCAAACATTGTTTCATATCATTTAAATTATATATTACGATTGGTAATGTCAAACTCTGTTGAGTCAAGACTAGTGAATAGAAGGTAGTACAAAAGGACTGTCAGAAAATTACGTGGCATAATAAAGATCTTTCTCTTAACTTGCATTTTCGACACATTTAATTTCTGCAAAATGTTCTAGGTATATGACACTGGGAATCTGCTTCATGGCGTACTACGGTATTCCTAGCTCTAAATGGGTACCTAGACAGCCGTGTTAGTAGACTTGCATATATACAATAAAGACAATCACCCTTTCTGGTATGAAATTGACTGTCACGAATGTTGAATGGTGATCTTTTTATGGAACTTGAATATATATTTGACACAGGGTGCATCCCCGTAGAGAGCGGTATTGCGCATGCATTCCTGACTCCGGTGGATTATTTTAAAGTTACTGATTTTGGCACTGTATGTAGAAATTTATAAAATGGCACACACTTGAATGTTTTGGGTTTCATGGACCTGGTACAAATTGTGTAGGCTATCGGCGAAGCTATTCCATTTGTAGGTTCATGCTCATTTTCTTTAAATTATGAAATTGGACCGGGAAATGATATTTTTACTCTTGTTTTAGCATAATTGGCTGGTTACATTAGTTGTTTCCTAATAGCCGACAAGAACATCAATCTGTACTCAATCCTGTGCTCAAGCTTAGTACTAAACTATCACTTCTTTCTCACTGTCAAGGTATCTCTTTCACAAATTACATTGGACTTAATATTAAGTATATAAACGGAACAATGACGTTGGTGATTCTTCATAAATCCTTATTACGTACCTAGTAATGAAAAATCAATGACACTAGCTATTTGTAAATGAAAATTGAGAATTGTATCTGTCCATATGTTGGTTCTTGACAACTCTTGGAAGTAGTATTTTCTTAGCTTTTATGGCTTTGCGACTATTTGAACGGTAACCAACTAGGTAAGTGCTATTCACATTTAGCAGATCTATATTATGAAGACTTTATTACTTTAGTAGTTGTTGGACTCTTTTTGCATCCTAGTCTTGCTAAATTTGGTTTGTGGAAAATCGGCATATCTCATTTACAATGTTTCCCAATATACTCCTCCGCTCCACTTTAGATGAGGTTTAGGTTATTTTTTGTTCCATATTACTTGATAGTTTTCATATTTTTCACAAAACTACCAACAATACCCCATAATTTGTCTTGGAACCATGTTTATTTTTAAATACACTTAATAGAATTAATGTTTGAAGACTTTTCAAGGGCATAAATAGAATTTTTTTATATCTCTCTCCATTTCTTAATCTGTTGGAGAACTCTTAACACATCATCTAAATTGAACGGAGGGAGATTTCTTTTGGACCTAGTAGTGGATGAACAATAATTTGTTTCATCTTGTTGTGCACTTCGAGAAACAACAGGACTATGGGAGGCTAGCTAATTAACAGAAAATTCCTACAGAAAAGGTTTAGATTACATTTCCCCCTCCTCAGATTTCATATGATGTGCCTTGCCTTTGTTCTAGCTTGAGCTTCTGAAATTCTATGTTTTAATTTATGCAGCTTGAGTTCATTGGCTCATCCTCTTGCTAGCCACCTTACCATTTTGTTTAGTTGTTCTAATTTTAGTAGACTCATGTCTTGAATTATCCTACTATGATAATAGTATTTCGAAATATGTTCTTAACATGGATGTACTCTACGAAACAGTTGGCGATGTGACATAGTAACTGGGATAGTGGCTATTGAGGAAATTCATACTATCTGCACTATCTATGTTAGAATTAGTTACTGTGATGAAGCAGTTCATACCATCTAACTAAGAGATAATTGCTACTGCTAGGGTTAGTTCATATTATCTAAAAATAAAATCTTGCAACTACGGTGGTTTGATCCGCCGAAACGGAGAGGGCAGAGCAGCCGCTATGTGATTCGGCCAAATCTAAGGTGGATGTTCATATCATCCCGAAAGTCTTGATTCTTGCCTTCACAGTTCATACCATCCAATTCGAGATGATTATAACCTTGGCGGTAAGAGGTAGTTGTACTAAACCATTGGGTGTTCATACTATTAGTGAGACAAGAAATGATTATTACCATCCGGTGATTCATATCATTTGTCTCGGTATTTGAGAAGGGATGGTTACTGTATATAGTGGCAGTTCACACTATCCATATGGAAATGATTACCAACTCTATGAGAGTAGTTCATATCTCGTTCAATCGACAGGTCCCTCCGGGGATGAGCTAGGGATAATAACTTGTTCGGGTCCCACGATGAGCTATAACTGGGTCCCTGGGGATGGAGCTTAGGCTACACCTCTAGGGTCCCTACGAGATGAGCTTTAACCGTGGGTCCTCTCGGGGATGAGCTTTAGGCTAATAACTACCGGGTCCTTATGGGATGAGCTACTAACCAGCGAGGTCCCCTAAGGGGATGAGACATGGCTAACAACTGTCAGGTCCTGGTGGATGAGATATGATACTTGCTCGAATCGATAAGCATTTGCTGTGGTGGAACCCAAGAAGTTTGAAAAACATTAAAGTCCGCTTTTGAGGGCGACGTGAGCCTAGAGCCATTGCTGGCCAAACCCACCTTTGAAGTCCAGATTCATTCGGGCCACAAATGGTAATGAAAGGCCTGCTCACCTCGACTCCAGTTTTGACTCTGCCATTTTTTTGTCAGAATGCGACTTCGTGTATCATTTGCTATCTTGAACTTGGGACAAAAGTTCTTTTTTTAGGGGTTGATGGTGTACACAGACGCCTTTTGCTGGCTTAAGTGGGAACTAGTAACCAAATTCTACTTAGAATGCCTTTAACGTTTTGTGCTGATGTTATACGGTGCCTTTTAACGTTTTGACTTAATAGTGAAAAATTTAGTTTCTAAACACTGAGGTTATCTAAATCAAAATCATTATGCCTTTAGATTCAGAAGCCTGTATGCATGAGACACACGTGTAGCCTTAGAAACTTCAAATATAATGAAGTAATTGAGGGGTTTGCTCCGGTTTTCTTCTGCTGGTCTTTCTCTCATTTCCCTTTCTCAGTTTCATTGAAAAGGGTTCAAAGAACTTGATTGAAATTTACATAAACGTAGTGGAGGGTACCATCGAATTTGAAGATTCAAACTTCAATTCCAGCGCAGACTAGTCCTTGTAGTATTTCAAGAAGAAATGAACCTAGAAAAGAATTAACGAGGTGAAAGCTGATTTAACATGAAGATGATGTTGGCTGAGATGACTACGCGGCTAGAGGTAGGTAACTTCTTCCCATAAATTTGTTTTCATGAAAATAATTCTCCTTCCATCGTAATGGAATAATGTGTCATTGACCATTTTCTTGCTCTTAAGCTGATTCGTCTATGTGGGTAACATTGTGAATGATGGTTTGTGTTATGAGTTCGATTTTCTGAATTTTGAATGAGAATTGATAAATGAAAGTTATGGTTTTCACTGAGTTCTTTATAACTACAAAACCTTTTATGAAAAAGGCTTGAATGAATGGATGATTGGATTTTATGCATGAAGGTTTTGAATTCTCTCAAACCAAGGAATGGGTATTCAGGTAAACATCTTGATTTCGGGAATCATCATCTTCGGTTTAGATAATTTTGAAAATCTTTGAATTGGCCTTTTAAATTTTCCGTTTCTAAAAATTGCGCAGATAGTCATTTTGGGTTTATTAACATTGAAGTGTCCCCTCTATCATATTTAAAAGAGGACAGGATTTAGATTTAGTTGGAACTGTGGCCTTGCATATATAGGCAGTCAATACAAAAATTTCTGAAAAATTGTTGGTTATGTCGGTATATGAAGTACGATCATTTTTGCGATCAAAACTAGTAATTGCATTTTAAATAAACTCCCTTTGGACTTGGGAATAACTCATGCTCATATGTATCTCAAGTGTGCAGTAAAACTAGACATTTATAAAAATGTAGTTGTGTTAATTTGGTGTGGTGTAGCTATACAGTTAATTTCTTTCAATTCATGATTGAATTAGCCTAATAATGGTTACATTTTCTTATGGATTAAATAGGCAGTATCCGTATACATCGTTTTTGCTACCTTGGACACAAGGTAATGCTTGAGATAAGTCTAGTACGGGTACATAGGCCACCAAGAACTCCGTAGTATCCCATTTATCTTGAGGAAGTGTAGTTAAGAGTGTAAAAGTTGTTGTCAGCATCATTGTACGATGCTTCTTGTGCTAGTTCAAATAGTGATTGGCAAATATTGTTTCATGTATCATTTAAATTATATATTACGAGATTGGTAATGTCAAACTCTGTTGAGTCAAGACTAGTGAATAGAAGGTAGTGCACAAAAGGGATCAAGTCAGAAATTACGTGGTATATAATAAAGATCTTTCTCTTAACTTGCATTTTCGACACATTTAATTTCTGCAAAATGTTCTAGGTATATGACACTGGGAATCTGCTTCATGGCGATTACGGTATTCCTAGCTCTAAATGGGTACCTAGACAGCCGTGTTAGTAGACTTGCATATATACAATAAAGACAATCACCCTTTCTGGTATGAAATTGACTGTCACTTAATGTTGAATGGTGATCTTTTTATGGAACTTGAATATATATTTGACATTAGGTGCATCCGTAGAGAGCGGTATTGCGCATGCATTCCTGACTCCGGTGGATTATTTTAAAGTTACTGATTTTGGCACTGTATGTAGAAATTCTATAAAATGGCACACACTTGAATGTTTTGGGTTTTCATGGACCTGGTACAAATTGTGTAGGCTATCGGCAGGAAGCTATTCCATTTGTAGGTTCATGCCTATTTTCTTTAAATTATGAAATTGGACCGAAATGATATTTTTACTCTTGTTTTAGCATAATTGGCTGGTTACATTAGTTGTTTCAATAGCCGATAAGAACATCAATCTGTACTAATCCTGTGCTCAAGCTTAGTACTAAACTATCACTTCTTTCTCACTGTCAAGGTATCTCTTTCACAAATTATATTGACTTAATATTAAGTATATAAACGGAACAATGACGTTGGTGATTCTTCATAAATCCTTATTACGTACCTAGTAATGAAAATCAATGACACTAGCTATTTGTAAATGAAAATTGAGAATTGTATCTGTCCATATGTTGGTTCTTGACAACTCTTGGAAGTAGTATTTTCTTAGCTTTTATGGCTTTGCGACTATTTGAACGGTAACCAACTAGGTAAGTGCTATTCACATTTAGCGAGGATCTATATTATGAAGACTTATTACTTTAGTAGTTGTTGGACTCTTTTGCATCCTAGTCTTGCTAAATTTGGTTTTGTGGAAAATCCCGGCATATCTCATTTACAATGTTTCCCAATATATTTCTTTTGGACCTAGTAGTGGATGAACAATAATTTGTTTCATCGTTGTTAGCGGCACTTCGAGAAACAACAGGACTATGGGAGGCTAGCTAATTAACCAGAAAATTCCTACATAAAAGGTTTAGATTACATTTCCCCCTCCTCAGATTTCATATGATGTACCTTGCCTTTGTTCTAGCTTGAGCTTGAAATTCTATGTTTTAATTTATGCAGCTTGAGTTCATTGGCTCATCCTCTTGCTTAATAACTTTACCATTTGTTTAGTTGTTCTAATTTTAGTAGACTCATGTCTTGAATTATCCTACTATGATAATAGTATTTCGAAGTATGTTCTTAACATGGATGTACTACGAAACAGTTGGCGATGTGACATAGTATGGGATAGTCGCTATTGAGGAAATTCATACTATCTGCACTATCTATGTTAGAGGTGGTTACTGTACAGTAACAGTTCATACCATCTAACTAAGAGATAATTGCTACTGCTAGGGTTAGTTCATATTATCTAAATAAAATCGTGACGAACTACGGTCGTGCTTGATCCCTTCGAGTAACGGAGAGGGTACGTAGGCAGCCGCCATGCGGTTCAAAGATAAATCTACAGGGATGTTCATCATCCTAAGTCTTGGTTCTTGCCTTGCCAGCTCATACCATCAATGGGAGATGATTATAACCTTTGGCAGTAAGAGGTAGTTGCAGTCAATCCATTGGCTGTTCATACTATCTAGTGAGACAAGAAATGATTATTACCATCCTATGATTCATATCATTTGTCTCAGTATTTGAGAAGGGATGGTTACTATATAGTGGCAGTTCACACTATCCATATGGAAATGATTACAACTCTATGAGAGTAGTTCATATCTGTTTAATCAACAGGTCTTCTCCGGATGAGCTAGGGATAATAATCATTTGGTCCCTACGGGGATGAGCTATAATCGGTGGGTCCTTGCGGGGATGAGCTTAGGCTAATAATTCACTAGGGTCCCTTGGGATGAGCTTTAATCGTGGGTCCTCTGGGGATGAGCTTAGGCTAATAACTACGGGTCCTTATGGGATGAGCTACTAATCGACAGTCCCTAAGGGATGAGACACAAATAACAACCTGCTGTCGGTCCTAATTGGATGAGGATATGATACTTGCTCGAATCGATAAGCATTTGCTTTGTAAAATCGGTTAGCGGAGAAAAATTGAAAGTCCTAAGTTTCTTGAGTGGCGATCGAGAGCCTGAGCTTGTCCAAGCTGGCCAAAACCTTGCCTGAAGTCTAGATTCTCCCATCCAGTCACACCTTGTGTTATACTAGACTGATTGAGCATCCTGACATGGTCCAGATCTGGGGATATGATCTCGATCATCCAACTTCACCAAAGATGATTGGATGGCCCAGATCAATTCCATAACCCCCAAGCAGTGTATGGAATATTCGGGTCGCCGAACCAACGTGACCCCGCATGGTCACCTCCGCATTGGCATAATCTCTACAAAACGCCCAAACCAGAGCGGTATGGGGCGAAAAACCCTAAATTAGGGTTTGCATGACATTGCATGTGTCATGTGCAGGTCTCAACCATCCATCTTCGAGGGAATAGATAGAGGGTGTAGATGTAGATTCAAAAGGCCCAGCATGTCAACACAATCACCGTGGGCCCGCCTACATACCGACCATCGGTGACTAACCATGGTTGGTCATCCCACCCGTGCGCCCGGAATAAGGCATGGTTACATCGCCGTGAAAGCCAAAACTAGGTTTTGAGCATCACGAGCGTCCATCTTCTCCTAAGATCACGATGAGGGTCCAAGATTAGATTAAGCGGTCCTATTACACTAACATGACCACCGTGGACCCACCAATCTCCTCGCTTGGTCGGCCAAGGCATACCATGCCTGGTTATCCCAAATCGTCCGCCCAAACTAGCGTGGTTACACTTCCCAATTACAAACTAATCTCGACCGATCGGCCAAGACCGACCAAGATTGGTCATCTTGGAACACGCGCCCGAAGTGGGCATGATGCGTGATTTTACAGATCGATTTCGTTGCAAGATCGATCTCAACCACTCCTCTTACCGGGTCAAATTGAGTGGCCTAGATCGCACCTTCATGGGACAAAGGAGGCACGGATAGGTACACCCTGATGCCGCTCACACCATGCCCTAGGTGGCCCTTTCAAAATACTTCCCATGCTTGGTTTCACTGTCAAGAGTGATGCCTGCGCACCTCTTCAAAACCCTAATTCCATCAACGGTCGCAGATGAGTGTCTCAAAGATCATCTCGTCCATCCAACTTTACCGGCTTGGTTATACAACCCTGGTCAGGAGTTAATTGGTCAGTAAGGCGTCTTGGTGATCACCACCCGTCACTTTACCACACCATGATGCAAAGACTCATAAAAATACACACGATACTTCACAAGATCGACCTCCCGAATAACGCAGTTATTCAATTTAAGATTACATGCTACTTTTTTGTGGGTCCCACGATCCACACACTCGAGACATCAATCATGTCACAAACTCGGGGATACATACTGGGTATTGGTCTGCAGCCATTTACGCAGCAACAAGCGCAACGCGCCATCACAAGAACGTGTCGAAGTCATGGATTAAGTTAGTGATGATGGGAGAAGTGGGCGGGACGGGTCGTGTGACACTAACAATACGACTCACTACCCATCACTCCACTTTCTCCACTTCCCACCAGATACTGAAAGGTTAAGCTAAAAGACTTGTATAAATAGGTTCTCCTCCCTATTTTCCAAACACAAGAGAAAAAAACCTGAATCGATAGCTTACACCCCGCAAGCCAGCCTGACTTTCTAATACAAGTTATTCATAGCCAACACCTTCACATTCTCAACACCTTCTTCAATTCCCTCCCTAAGATCAACCTCATCTCCTTCACTTTGTGACCGAAACAAGTCCGAAACCCGCCATTTCTTGGTTTAGGCTGACTTGCACAAATTGATCTCTCGACCTACAAGCACTCACCAAGGCAAAGGTATTTGTTTAAGGTTTAGACTTCATTTCTCATCCATACACCCCAAATTACCAAAACCGAAGGAAATAGTTTTCACCCATAAACACTAGTATATATATATTAATCGTCTTAGTTTCATCTTCTCATTGCTATTCGAAACTGCTCTGGGGCTAATACGCACATGAATCATGATCGGCTCTGTTTATCCCTCCACCAGATTGTATCTTTCTGACCTCAACTTCAATGAGGTAATTGAATAAAGTTTCGGGCTATTTCAGCCCGTCTTTTCCTTTTAAAAACAAAAAAAAAATCACGAAACTCGCCAAATACTTGACCGGTCAATGGATTTGGACGGCGTTCAATTTTCCATACCCGTTACTTATCCGGGAACGACATTAGGGTAGTGGGCCCATATGCAGTTGATATCTTAATGCATGAGCGCCAAGTGTGATACTCGGTACAACTTCTGCTGCGTCTATTTACCAATATACCCTAATTTACTTTCCTTCATTTACCTTCCGTATCTCTATATTTTCCTTCTTTCACATATCAAATCTACAAACTTTGTTTTTCAGGTAAAACCCTAATTCTACATGATTTTCTGGTTCATGATTTTATCATTATTGACAATCATTTTCCTTCGGTTTTGATAATATTGTTGTTTACGTTATGTGAATTTTTTGTGACTATATAAATGAAAATCTAAGTTAAGTCCATTTTTCAACAAGGATCCCTAAACTGTTTGTTAAAATTCCTGACAGAGAAATCTCTTGATAAACTAAGTTTCATTTTATTTTATTTTTGAGTTATAGGTGGTAAGGAAAATACAACGGAGAAGATGGATTTGATGGATACTTCTTCTACTGCTGCTGTTTCTAGTTCGTCTACATCGGCTTTGAGTTTCTGTAAGTTCGATGAAGATACCTTAAGAGAGATATTTATTCGTTTGCCTATAGAATCAATTTTTTAGATTTAGTTGCATCAAAGCAATGTTTTTCGTTTACTGCGGATTCACGTTTTATGGCTAGACAACGTAACAGTTTCACCCCTTGGTACCGTGGGATTTTTTATGAGTACTGTTATGGGGGACTTGAAATTTGCGGCACCCAATAATCAGTCGAGATTCTTGCAGAATTGTGATGGGTGTTCCTTCAGCTTTCTTCGTTCGAAGATTTGTGACTGTGGATTTGTTGCAACATTTGATTCTAGTTTGGTGGACTGCCTTTAAAGAAAAAAAGATCATGAATATATTGCTATATTAGTGGCCAGCGGTAGCTTAGTTCTGTGCTTTAGTAAATGTGTATGATTGGGAGAAAAGACATATTATATCTGTAATCCGCTGACTCAAAAGTATGTCACGATTCCTCCCAATCAGTCTGCAGACAAGATAGTTATTCAAGGTCTAGCATGTGAATCTGATCCATGCTCATCGCAAATGGGTCCAGCGGCTTACAAGGTGCCTTTTGTACCAGCTTTTGTACTAGCAGTAGAACATTTGAGCTAGAAATTTACTGTTCTGATTTGGGTGGAATTCTTTGAAGTTACAAGCTCTGATGGAATTACTTGGGATGCTATGCAATGCAAAGATATCGGGCCCGGCATGGTATCTCTTGTTGGATTGTTGAAGGAAATAGACTTGTAGCATACGATCTCAATACTGAGAATCATGAAATAAAAGACTCTACCAATGCAGATTGATCGATTTGCCTGAAATCAGTGGACCTAATAGACACTTTGAATGCTTTGCAGCTGATTTTAACCAGAATTTATGTTTGGGTGGGCTAATTTTTTTCTCTCGAACTCTCAACTTAATTTATCTCAAATCATGAAGAATGACAATCAGAATATACTTAAAGCCGAGTATGGGTATGCTACACGATCTCTTTTCTTGAAATATAAAGCTCAATCAAATTTTTCAGAACTTGTAATAACTAATATTAGGGAGGAATAATTTGTGTATCGAAAATAATAATCCCGATTTATTTAGCGGCTAAGGGCAATTTTTTCTAGTTTTAAAGGTTATTATAGGGATGCAAAAATATTTGAGTTTGTACATATACGCATAATAAGTCATGACATATTATAATTTTGTCTCATGAATACACTGCATTTTAGATTACACATAGATATACATAAAATTGTAGTCGCCTTAGAAGAAAAATGAATTATTGACAAACACTTGTTTTTTCTTTTTTTAAAGGTGGACAAACGCTTGGTTAGTTAAGGACAAGACACCCCCATTTGACACACAATTTTATTTTATCAAACTGACACGTAATGCAGATGATGATTTTAAGAAACATCATGAATACTTGTTTTTCCCTATAGCCTTTGGAACTTGAGATGCTATTCAAAAATTAATCCATGCTGGACCAGTTCCAAAATCTTCTCGATTTCTTCCACGCAAATCATATTCTTAACAATTAATGGGGTAATTAAAATTTACACTCCGCTAAATTTTACAAATGTTAAAAATTACACTAACAAACATCTTTTTAGAAATTTTGGGGTGGGCTTCACTGGGTAAGCCACCCCCTAATACCGTCCCCTGATGCTTTGGGGAGTCGGGAGGGCTACGGTTATAGCAGATGTCATGAGGGAATGTTACAGAATTGGGTATTGGATGAAGAAGAGTATAAGAGAGGATCATGGTTTGGCTGTTGGTTAACAGCTCAACGTTACTGACATCTTACTGGATGAAGATTGCCAGGATGAGCGCGTCAGAGAACTATTTTCTGCTGGTAATATGCTTTATGACTTGCAACCGCTAGCATTCATCCCAGTGGAGCCTGATACAATGATCTTGGGCTACGACGCTAAATTCATTTTTGGTTACAGCATCAAAACCAGAATACTCAGGGTTGTCACTGGAGAATATATACAATGGGTATCCCCATTTGTGGTTGCGCCATGGCCAACACCTGTTTGATTATCTTTGCTTGCCTGGGTTTCTTTGTTGAAATTACATTTTCAGAATCTTGCATATTCTTTTAGTAGATGAGTTTGAACTGGGCATCTATTTAAAGTAGTTAACTTATGACTGTTGTCTTTTATATCTTGTTTCTTTTGAAGTAGCAACTTTACTTATCAAGCTAGTGAAATGGGTGTCAAATATTATTAGTTGTTGACAAATAATTTTATGTATCTGGTTATTATCTACTTGTTTACTTGTTTGGGGAGTTTATGCATCTAATGTTTCACTGCAAATAATCATGTTCAAGCACAAGTAAGTGTTCTGACAATGTAGTTTTAATAAGATATGTACAGGATCTGTAGTTTAACCACGTAGTTCGCTCCTCAAGGGGATGTCGAGCAACCAGCTGGGCGGACTTTAAAAAAATTGTGTCAAAACCAAAAAAATTAAAAATTGACAAAACCAAAAAAAAAAAAAAAAAAAAAAGTGTTCTAATGATACTCCATCCGTTTCTCGGAAATTTCACCTGGCCTATTTTTAAAGCAAAATGAAAAAGTGAAAGTATTTAAAAAAATTGTGTCAAAAAAAAAAAAAAAGTGTTCTAACAATGATACTTATCCGCTTTAAAATTTCATTTGGCTTATTTTTTAGGGTTTAAATGAAAAAGTCGAAAAGATCTCTTTTCCAAAATAGCTTTACAATGATGGTCAAGATTAGTAACAATTCTTACATACTTACATGAGCCATCCATTTAGACTGGGACTGTCATTCACACAAAAGAAATATATTCATCCAACTATATTCTACAAAACACGACTAACAGAGCAAAGGCA
>JAJJWW010011989.1:0-27334 GCA_023531295.1 Papaver armeniacum | reverse complement strand
ATCTCATACTTTATCCCATCTAAATTTTTTACGACCTAACTTCTTGGAGATGTATTTATGCTAAATTGGGGTCTGAATCCTATGTGCTATGAAAATTAATAATATAGCAAAACTTGTTTTAAATACCCCTCATGTTTCGTATCTTTGTAAAAATACCCTTAAGAGGAATATTTTAAATGGACAATAAAACTGAACTAGTACCTTTTTGGATAATGAAACCAAACTAGTATATTCTTAATGCCTGAAAACCTCATGTCAATATAATATCAGATGTGCTGAAATCCATTAACTATAACCTTTAGAAATGTCACACAAAGGCACTTTGTGAAGAATCTTGAAAACAAAGAATATTTATTCAATTTCTACAATAATATTATCACCTATTGGAGATGCTCTTAGCGATAAATTTTACATTCTTATCCAACATTTGTCTCGTAACATTCAATTTTCATTTCTACAATAATATTATCAAGCTAAACCATCTAATTGCCGGTTTAAAACTCGTATAATCTTGATTTTCGTTTAGCCGCTTTAAAACTACCCATTCCATCTTCAAGTAGTTCAATCTTTTGTATGATTTTTAATCAACATATCTTCTTTGCTTTTAAAAATAAAAGAAATGGGTAAAATTGCACGATAACAAAGTTTTAAGTTGGTCAAAATTGGCAATTTGCAGACGGATACCTGCACCTTTTTTTCTCCGAATGAAAAAGGCAAAGCCAAGTACGGGAATAAAGTTCTGAGTTACATGTGCAGACCGCTTTCCTATTAAAAAGAATTTGATTAATGGCAATGGATTTAAAAGTATCCACATCACAACTCCACAAAACAAAAGCTTATTCGATGAAAACAATAATCTCATATGTAGATTTTTATTCTTCCACCATAGACTCGATCATTTCCTAACCTTCGGACATTCCACCAAACATCATATGGAAATTGTTAGGAGTTGGTCCGTGGATCCATCATAGACACTTTGTATATTTCAGGGAAGAGATCTTTCAAAAATACTGTAGCCACCCACATATCTGTTGGAATCTTGCAACAATGAACAACACATTAGATGTATCAAAAATAATATGTAAAGAACTAATGTAAAACAACTCTAATGTAAATAATCCCGACGCAGGGGCGTAATCACGGAGTTCAGCAAGTTTTCCTTAACACATTAGTTCAGAGTATACTCGAGTTGAGTAAGGCTAAACCCCTCCACGAGCGAAGATGTGTCCAGGATAAGACTACCCGGGATATAACTCTTGAGTTAGCACAACGCAAGTTACCCTCTCGAACTCGTGAACGAGGATGGATGAAAACGTATTGAGAAACCCTAATATAAAAGAAGAATTTTCGATGTCTTGGCTCAGATTTTCGAGTTGTATTTATAGGATGGAAATACTTGCAAATCAAGTTAGGTTTTGGTTTCTTCAAAAACAAGTAAAAGGAATTTTATCATAAATAAAACTCTTAGAATTAATTTTGGAATTAATTTTCTAAAGAAAACTTCGCCAAAAAATAAATCCGTGTAGAAAAGGGACTTGATGCATGGCATACTCGCATATTGCATGGGTAAATATATATTTTTGCCCACCCGCTCCACCCACGTTTTACAATTCATACATAAGTGTATGATTATATAAAGGGAGCTCCTCTTTAGTTTTCCACAATGTGGGACTAAAGGTTCCACTTAATTTCCCAAAAATGAGTGAGTATCCTTAGACCCTTAGGTCATTCAGATCAAACCACACTACAAGACCATAAAACCTTTTAATTAAAACTCATTTTTTCTCCAACAATCCCCCACATGAATGAAATCTCTAAAACGAAAAATCGTAGTGCAAGGAAAATACCATTTGTGCAAAGGTGTCCATGAGGTCTTGAACCACTTACTTAGTGAGAAGCTAGGAACTACTAGCTAAACAAAGAACCTAGTCTTGAATCGATAGCGTTGGTGTAATTCGCGACAACAACCACACATGATACTCTCCTGGTGTTGCTAAGTTCGTGCCCCGTTTTGTCCAATTTGGCCACGACATATCTGTTTCTAATGCTCTAGAGAATTGGCTCAATTCTCATGGAAGCGGCCCACTTACGTTCGGATAGGTGAGTTCCATCAAGAGTGTTTCTTCGCTACACCCACTTCAAATCTTAAATCAAAACTATGGAACTCATTAAGACTTATTTAAAAATCATCCTCCACATGCATTCACATCTATCACATCAACACCATAGGAAGGGACATGAGTGAAATTCCGATAGTGTTTAACTTTTACCCACCATTTATTAGTTGTCTCATTCGAAACCTTGATCTTGAATCTCCAGGTCAGAGGTTGGAGTATCCTACATGGAAAGTTTAATTTGAGCCTAAGCCCCATCTCCTCGATGCTTACTAACTATCTCCGGACAAACCTTTAGTGAAAGGGTCCGCGATATTCCTTGACCGCATCGATCTATGGAAATAACGCCCACGAGATTCGTGTTTTTCAAAGTATCATGTCTTCTACGAATATGTATAGACTTTCCATTGTGGTAACTTTCCCAGCTCTACCTATCGCTTTTGTTGTCACAAGTATAGATATACGGCACGAGCTGTAATGAGAGAGGAATATCTTAAAAAGTTTCAGCCATTCGGCCTCCTCCCCGCTTTATCTAACATAATAAACTCGATTCCATAGTGGAACGAGCTATACATGTCTGTTTGGAACTCTTCCAAGATACGTGGGTCTACAAGTAATACATATCCACTCGTAATTCAAGCTAAGGTCATTGTTTTACTTCAAGTACTTTTTAGCACTCTAATAAGCGCATCCCAATGTATCCCGCCCGGATTACAAGTATACCCGTTTAACCTACTTACAACAAAGCAATGTGGTCTCGTACAATTCATCAAATACATCGGACTTATGACTCTCGAGTATTCAAGTTGGTTAACTCCTACACCCTTATTCTTCTTGAGATGACATTTAATCATAAAGAGTAATAATAAGTTCTGATTAAACCGTTAAATTTCTTAAGTATGGATTCAACATAGTAATTTGACTGAAATATAGCCATTAGAAGTTTTTCTAATCTTCATCCCTAATATGACATCACGGGCCTAAGTCTTTCATGTCAAAGTTCTCATTCATCAGCTTTCTTAGTGGAATTAATAACATCCATGTTTGTACCTAGTATAAGCATATCATCAACATACAAGCATACAATCACACAGGCGTCCTCGACAAGTTTAGTATAAACACACTTATCGGATTCATTAATTCTAAAACCACTAGAAATCATCACATGATCAAATTTTCATGCCACTTTGTTTAGGTGCTTGTTTCAATCCATACAAAGATTTAACCAACATACACTTTCTTTTCACAACCTTTAACTACAAAAAGACCTCGGGTTGTTCCATATAAATTTCTTCATCTAACTCACCATTAAGAAACGTTGTCTTTACATCCATTTGATGTATCTATAAATTATGGACATAATCTATAGCAATTAACATCCTAATGGAGCTAATCTTACCACCGGTGAATAGGTGTCAAAGAAATCTATACCTACAACATGTCTGTAGCCTTTAGCTACCAGCCTAGCCTTGTATTTTCAATAGTTCCATCTATCTTGTGTTTTCTTTTGAAATCCATTTACAACCTATGGCCTTACACCCCTCGGAGGTAAATCTACAAGTTCAAAAGTATCGTTTTCTCGAAGGGGAATCCATTTCACTAATGGACTTTTTCCACCACGGAGCTTACGGACAAGTCACTGGCTTCTCTATAAGTCCGAGATCAGACTCAGCTAGGTATGTAATGCAACCGGGATAGGTTTTCTCAGTTCTAAACCTTTTACCTCTTCAGAGTTCCACTTACGGTTCATCTTCCTCTAAAGGTAATAATTGACTAGTTGAAGGAACATCTAGGGGATCATCTAAACATCTCTTTCGAGAATCACGTTTCAAAGGAAAAACAGTTTCAAAAACTCAAAGATCCACTAGACTCCATGATAAGTATTCAACCATATGTCGAAATTTCGAACTCACAACCATAAACCTATGAGCACTAGAATGCTCAGATACCCTATAAAAACACAATCAACGATTTTGGGCCCTATCTTATTTTTCTTAGGAGGAGGGATGCCCACCTTTGCCAAGCACCCCCACACTTTGAAGTAATCATAAGATGGTTGTCTACCTTTCCATAACTCATATGGAGTTTTATCTGATCCTTTAAAGGGTACTCTGGTCGGGATGTAATTGGCGGAGAGGATAGCCCCCACCCCACAAATTCAAGGTAATCCTGAACTAATCAACATGGCATTCATCATATCCTTAAGGGTACGGTTCTTACGTTCGGCTACACCATTGGATTGAGGTGAATAAGGGTTGTAGTCTCATGTATTATTCCATGTTCTTCATGAAATCTCATACGGAATTTCATACTCACCACCACGGTCAGACCTAATAGTTTTAATGGTAGTATTCAATTGGTTTTCGACTTCACTTTTATATATCTTAAAGGCTTCTAAGGCATCATCCTTCCCCTCTAAGTAAGTAAACATGGCGATTATTTCATGAATCATCTATAAAAGTAATAAACCATTTCTTACCACCTCTTGTTTGTTGACTTCATATCAACTAGGTCTGAGTGGATTAAATCTAAGGGTTTAGAGTTTCTCTGGACATTCTTATTGAATGATTTCTTAGCATGCTTAGATTCTACGCAAATCTCACACTTATGATTTTTATCTAAAGTGAATTTGGGTATGCGACCTCCGCTAGCCAATTTATGCATTGATTTATAGTTTACATGACCAAGTCTACCATGCCAAACGTTCAATGACACACACATGTAAGCAGAAGAATCATTCAAATTCAATTCAGGACAGGTTACATTAAGTTTATATAGACCCCCAGTCTTATAACCCTTACCCACATAATCATTGCCCTTAGTTACTATAAGTTTTCCGACTCAATTGTAACTTTAAAACCCTTATCATCTAAAACATAACAAGAAACAAGATTTTTTGCAAATGTCTAGAACATGAAGAACTTAATTCAATGTGAGAGTCTTTCCAGATGTGAGTCAGACCGACCTTTCCTTTTCCCCGCAACCTCGATGCGGATGAGTTACCCATATAGAGTTTCTCGCCTTCCCCTACCCTCTGCGGTAGGAGGTGAACAGTCTTTGTTCCCACAAACATGCTCGTAGCTCAGAGTCTACCCACCAATCCATCACATTGGTCACTGTTAACCGCACACCACAATGAAACTTCGTCTTTGCTTTTTCTGACCAAGTTAGCATTATTCTTCTTATCCCATACGTTGTCTCACGGTGAACCGCCATATGACCAAAGTATTTTCACACACCCAACAAGGACCCTTAATTTTAATAATGCTAGATTCTGTTTTTGAAACGTACCTTTCTTATTAGGTCCATGCTTCGAGTTGCGATTGTTGTTGTCACCTTTTTCGACTTTGGATGGCTTATGTTCGGACATATGAGCTTTGTTAGACATTTCCCTTGCAGATGACACGTTCTTGTCTTTGGTGCAAAACATATCTTCCACTTGAATCTTCTTTCCCAATTCAACCATGTTGATCTCGACAGTTTCATGCCTCGCTTTTTCTTGTACTCCGACCAAGAAGATGGTAACTTCTCAATCGCATGAGACACTTGAAAAGTCTCATCAACAACCATACCTTCGGCAAGAATTTGGTTAATGATTTGTTGAAGTTCGAGGAATTGATCAACAACAGACTTATCATTTCGTCATCTTGAACTCCATAAACTTTGCCACCGAAATTTCTTGTTTCTGCAGTCTCACTTGGTACTTTTGCCTTCTAACGCATCCACAACTCATAAGCAAATCCAAGTTCTCTTTAGCATTGTAAAAATCGTACATCGCATCTTCCAAACCATTCATGATATGATTTTTATCCAGAAAATTAGACCTCGTGTTAATATTGACCTCCTCCTTAGTCAAATTTTCAGCATTGGCCAAGTCATCACACGGAACGTTACATAGTCCACGGCTCATGACGGCTCGGATAAAACATAATCTTGGATTGCCATCTCTTGAAATCCTTTCCGTTAAACTTTTGTGGTCTTTCTACGTCGTTGATTCCCATTGTTACAAGGAAAGCTAATGTGTTAAGATTGTTGGAATCTTGCAACAATGAACAACACGTTAGATGTATCAAAATAATATATAAAGAACTAATGCAAAACAACTCTACCGAAATAACTTGACGAGGCGAGAATCCACGTTCAACAAGTTGTCCTTACCACATTAGTTCGCGGGTATACTCGGAGTTGAGTAATGCTAAACCCTCACATCGAAGATGTGTCCAGGATAAGACTTCCCGATATAGCAGGTTAGCACAACGCAAGTTACCCTCTTTCGAACTCGGCAACGAGGATGGATGAAAAAACGTATTGAGAAACCCTAGAATAAAAAGAAGAATTTTTCGATGTCTTGAAAACAGATTTTCGAGTTGTATTTATAGGATGAAATACTTGCAAATCAAGTTAGGTTTGGTTTTCTTCAAAAAAACAAGTAAAAAGGAATTTTATCATAAATAAAACTCTTAAGAATTAATTTTGGAATTAATTTTCTAAAGAAAAACTCGCCAAAAATAAATCCCAGTGTAGAAAAGGGACTTGATGCATGGCATACTCGCATATTGCATGGGTAAAAATATGTATTTTTGCCCACCCATCCACCCCACGTTTTACAATTCATACATAAGTGTATGATTATATAGTGGAGCTCCTCTTTAGTTTTCCACAATGTGGGACTAAAAGGTTCCACTTCATTCACCCAAAAATGAGTGAGTATCCTTAGACCCTTTAGGTCATTAGATCAAACCACACCAAGACCATAAAACCTTTTAATTAAAACTCATTTTCTCCAACACTATCATGCTAGAAACGAATGCATTTACCATTTCTTAATTTGACAATTATGTTTGCTCCAGTTCAGGGACCATTATTGTGACATTTCTCCACAAACTTCTACACAGAACCGAACCGTCCTCTAAAGGATTAACAACCTCCTTATCTTCTTTAGATTTCTATTGGATAATCTTTCTCTAGATAGCTTTTTTATTCCTAGTGTATCTCCAAACCCATTTTGATAGAAGTGTTGTTGGTCATTCTAATGTTCTTCTCACCTAAACCTCCAAACTTCTTTGGTAAGCAAACCCAAGACCAGACCACCCAATACTAGGAAGTTGATTAAATCAATGGTGAAGGTCACGGAAATGACACAAAAGAGAGTTAGTTGTGATGGGTCATCTTACCGCAACTATGAAGCTTTGCTTGAATTCATAAGAAAGTCGTGCTTAAACTTTGTCGTGCAATAAACTGTAAGATAGCTTAATTGATACTCTTAAAGGCCATTTTAGATATTGAGTCGACTCATGAAATTGTAGCCTTCAATCATACCATAATAAAAATGAAACATCTTTTTCATTTTAATCAATCTGTATAAAGTTGCCTGATTTCTTGCTACTTTGACATGAGATTTATTTTAAGAAAAATGAAAAATGTCGTGAGAGGTTGGAGAAAACCATATGTTTTCACACATGGTCTTGAAATGCATCATGTGTCTTGATATGTCAATCTGTAATTTATTGATGGGTTAGATACATTCTTATCCAGAGCTTGAAAAATGTTTCAAGTAACATGCTATAGAGTTAGAGAGTAAGTATAGAATTTTAACACGGTTGGAGAAACACCATAAGCAACCTGCAGGATGTTTTGATTTTATGACTCATAAAAATTCTTAAGATTCTAAGATTAACACAATGGATTTATTTTTCCTTTGTACATGTCTATAAAGTAGATTCTTACTCATTTGTGTTTTAACTTTTTAAAACAGGTTTGTTTACACCAAACCTATACTTGGACATGAGATTTATTTTGAAAAAAGAAGAAAGAAGATCTCTGGCGCAATATTACCTCGACAGCTAATGAGTTCTTTGAGAATACAAAACTTAAAATTCGCAGTGGCTCTTCTATTCGTCTATGGGAAGATCGCTGGCATGAAAATGGTACCATGGCTGACCTATGTCCTCGCCTATTCCTATTTCCAACAAGAAAGGGATATCCCCGCAAGAAGCATATACTCCTTGCGGTTCTAGCCTCAAGCTGGGACATTGGCATTACTCGTAGACCAACATGATGTGCAGATTCAGGAGCTCGCACCTGCTCTCTAGCCTTCAGGCTATTCATTTATGCAATGAGGAGCAAGATCAACTTCAATGGCTTGGGACAAATCGTGTAACTTCTCGATTCGAAACATGTTACATTAACATGGCTCACCGTACAACCTAGGTTAACTTCTTCCCCTACAAAAAGATGGAACAAAGCTTGGCCACATAATATAGGCTTCTTCATTTGGCAATTATATCTCGATAAGTCGCCTTTCTCTTGATAACCTTCATAGAAGGAATCGTGTCATCTCTACTTCAATTGGTACACCTCTAATCAACTCTTGCGCACTCTGCGGTTTGTTCAAGAATCCAATGTCACTTATTCCTTAGTTGCAGCTTTACCCAAAAATTTTGTGTTATTTCTTCTCTCTGCACGGCCGAACTATAACCCACCCTCCTTTGTGGTCAGTCTGATCTGCTCGAACTCAAATCAATTTGGTCTTTCTTAAAGAAATTTGGATAGTCTTTATGCTGGTATTTTATGGTCCATATGGCTCGAAAGAAATGAAAGAACTTTTAAGCACAAAACACTCTCCTGAAAACATTATTATTGATGCAAAAATTAGGATTTTCTCATAGGGGAAATCACTTGTTCTTTTCCGGTTAACGGTAGATGATGTCATTAGTAATTGGAGATCGAAATTTTTGATCCTCCATAGTTCCCTCTTTCTCGTTTTGTCTGTCTCTTTCGTACCTATGGGCTCTCCCTCTTGATGTAAATATTCTTGGCCTCTGTGTTTTTTAGAGTTGTCACTGTGATTAATATAATCTATCTTTCTTAGAGCGGAAAAAAAAAAAAAAAAAAAAAAAAAAAAAAAAGATGTCGTCTAAGATATTTGAGAAAACTAAACTTCAATGGTGCATAAAAAGGTAATGTATCATTTTACATGTAATGTAATGTATAATGCAACTTGATTCCAAGTCACGTCAAGCTAGAAACGTGGTTATTTTTAGGGGGAGACTATCCAATCTTGGAAATTCTTTCAACGACATCGGAAATAGAAGAAACGTAAATAATTCAAATATGTAGGATGGTGACAAATGCAAAGATAGTTAAGTTGTTAACAATGAAAACTTTGGTTGAGAGGTTTGAGAGAAATCACGTCCCCTACCTTACTAAACCTTAGAAATCTTTAAACTTTTTCCTACACTCAGCATGCATAACTTATATATCTCTAAATAAAACTTTTTTGCACCAGCCTCAACCTGGGTGCACATTCCTCTCTGCTTCATTTATTAAAATCGCCTTGATAATAAGAGCCATAACATCCGGTTATTGCTACAGTTTGTATATTATTAAGTACCAAAAAAAATATACTATTAAGTTCCAGAAAATCAGAGACAAAGTGTCTGCGACTCGTTACAAAATTGGCGATCGACCCAGTCTCATTTATTTCTCTAATTTCTCCACTACAGGAAACTTAACCTATTGTAGCAGTCAATGAATATGGCATAAACCCTTACTAGTGCCGCGATAACCTATGTAGCAAGAAGTCCATATTTTCGCACCCGCTCTCTATTACTGCAACAAGAGACATTACTTTTTTGCCACACTCGTTTCATAAAAGTTTCATTTTGCAGTATTAAATTATAGCTTTTAGTTGCACTAGAGAACTATTGTGACTAATTTTTTTCTTTTACAACATATATATTGAAGATGTGACAATATATAATGTAGCAATAGGTACATTTTCTTGTCTTTGCTCCATTTTTAGTGTGATTTACATTAAACTTGGGTAATTTTCGGTCATATCTAATGATTGGTGTTGAACATAATGTTGATTATGTGCATTAAATGATGAATAATATGTCGGAAAGAAATCTATCGTAAAACAGGATCAATTTACGGATTGAAAATTCGGGATACGAATATGGATCTCTTTTTGTTGTTAATTTGAGCCTTCCTTAATATCGTAAACATGGAGAGAATCCTGCTTGCTTCATTCCTGATGAAGTTATTGATGAAAGTTTGGATGAATGGAGATATAGTTTGATAGGAATATTGGATTTAGTCAAATTAAAAATGGAGGTTGCAGATTCGGCATAAGAAGACAATGAAAGATCAATGATAGTGTTCAACTTATTCTGTTAGGTAATCTTCTTTTATAATAAAATTAGATAATGATGAAGATAAGAAACATATTTTGGATGGAGAATGGAGGGTTGAATCTCAAATTAGCCACGCGCACATAAGTTGTGGCTGGGCCCATACTCGCCGGCCCCACTTCCCATCGACCAATCAGGTCGCTCTAAAGCCTCCATACTCTCACCAGAAGTGTAGCCACGCCCATTCTTGGTCGGCCCCTTTTCTCGGCCAATCAAGTCGCTCCAAACTTACCACCATACATTAAAGGACAAACACACCACGACGCGCCACCATACTAACTGGAAAGCCAAATGCGCCTTACCACAACAACATATTGATCGACATGCCAACATCCACTCTGCCGCAGTAGCATGTCACTTTAGTCGTGGCCACGTCGCCAAGCCCTAATTCTTATCACGGCGCCAAAACCTAGCCTTGGCCACACCGCCAAGTCCTAATTCTTACCACGGTGCCAAATCCTAGACTTAACCATGCCGCCAAGCCTAATTCTTACCACTTAAGCCAAATCCCAGCCTTGGCCACGCCGCCAAGCCCTAATTCTTACCACGACGCCAAATCCTAGCCTTGACCACGCCGCCAAGCCCTAATTCTTACCACGACGCCAAATCCTAGCCTTGGACACGCCGCCCAAGCCTAATTCTTACCACTTTACGCGAAATCCTAGCCTTGGCCATGCCGCCCAAGCCCTAATTTTAGCACGGGCCAAACCACAGCTTTGGCCATGATATAATGCCACAGGCGTGGCCATGCCACAACGCCACTGGCATGCCGCCATGCCACGACTACTTGCATGCCGCTATGCCACGCCACTGGCATTCCGCTATGCCACGGCTACTAGCATGCGCCTATGCCGCGGCTAAGCCATTAGCATACCGCTATGCCATGGCTACGCCACTGGCATGCTGCTATGCCATGGCTCCACTAGGCGCTACTATGCCAATGGCGCCACTTCTCTATACAACAAGATGTGGCCATAATCAATGGCCACTCTTCCTCATGAAATGCAATCTCAGCCATCCAAGTTCGCCACTGAACTGACGGACTTGCGGCAAGTCCGAGGCAACCTGCTACGCTACAGCTACGCCAGGATCCACTATGCTAATGGCGCCATTTTGTTACACAACAAAGATGTGGCCATAATCAACGACTACCCTTTCTCATGAGATGTATTTTCAGCCCTTCAATTTCTCCACCAAACTGACGGACTTGTGGCAAGTTTTAGGCGGCCAACCAAGGCAAGCCTAATAACATCACATGCTATTTTCCAATGACAAAGTCTCTTGACTTTGACTTGCCACACATAGTAACCTGCTACGTTTTCCACGAAAACACTGGGGGCGTCAAACATGTTACAAAGCTGGGGATACTCATCGGGGTATTGGTGCAGCGGTTTACGGCGTGCGGCGTGCTGTCGCCCATTACAAGAAAGTGTCATGAAGTAGGACAATTAGTGGTGGTGAAAAGTAATTATGTAAACAATTCATTTCCTTCATCATGGAAGCGTAATGACTGACGGTTACACTAATTCACTTCCCTCATCATGTAAGCATAACGTCTAATGGTTACACGTCACTCTATTCTTCCACCACTTAATTGTTTCCACTTCCTATGAGATTAGTGGTACGCTTCAATATGACTTGTATAAATAGGCTTCACCTATTTTCACCAAACAACAAGTTTTGGTCAGCAACAATACAATATCTAGAAATCACGGTAGCTTTAAATTACGCTAACTTGATTCTTCGATACAAGTCATAAAACAAACCACACCTTGAGAATCAACGATTCTGTTCTCAACACTCTCTTCGCTTCCCTCCCTAAGACCAACCCTTCTCCTTCACTTTGTGACCGAAGCAAGCCTGGAACTACCATTTATTGGTTTAGGCCAGGATTGTACATATTGATCTCTCGGATCAGGAGTACTCCCGTGCAATGCATTTTTAATGGTTTAGATTCGTTTCTCACCCACACACCCGAAATTACCAAAATCAGCAGAAACAGTTTTCACCCACAAACAATTACGTGTAAAGAATTCGATTTTCAAATTTTAGATACCTTTTCATGTTAGAAATAATATATAAATGTAAACAAAAAAGAATAATGTTTTCTTTTCCATATATTAGGGGTTGTCATTCAGAAAGGAATTGGAGCGCAGCTAGTGGCTCGGCTCCCTTCCAATTTCTTGTAATCTGCTACTTATTTTTGTGATTGAATAAGAAGAAGAAAGAAAAAAAAATATATTCAAAACAAAACATTATTTTTAAAGGGTCCATGCCCATGGGTGTACTGTCCAGTTTGGTGTCTTTTGGTTTTCCCATTTCCATGTATACATATGTATTATGTCCATGTAACCTACATAATACTGATCAATACTGAATCCTTCTCCTTCTCCACCTCTTTCTTTTTCCATATCTTTTATACTAAAACACGTTATCATGCCCGATGTTATACCGCAGAGCGATTGATTTTTATTTTATTTATTTTTCCTAAATGAATGATAAACACAAGTTGTTTGAATCAAAAGTTGGGTTTGGATTTACATCAAGGAAATCGCTGGAATCAAAAAAAAAAAAAAAAGAAAAGAAAAAGAAAAAAGATAGAGGACGAGAATTTGGGCGAGTATGTCGGAGTCTTGGGAAGCCCAGAAGAAAACCGGTTCAAATGCAATGGGAAGGTGAAAAGCTTCTCCAAACCCGGACCCGTCAAAAGATGCTCCAAACCCGACCCGTCAGCTGCTGAACCTGAGTTCAAACCCGGACCCGTCAGCTACTGTTCCGGTTCTTGCTCTGTCCTATCCTATCCGATTCCGTGACTGTTATATCGATTCGATTCCCGTGACCTATTGTGTCTTGTTCTGTTCAGTTCCGATCTTTGGAATGTGCGCGACCAAGGGCGTTCTGGATTTGTGTATATACGGTGGGAACCAAATTTTGAGGTATGTAACTATAACGCGAGTTTTTATATGCTAAGTTTATTTACTCGCTAGGCTTATTTATTTGTTTTTAGAATATGCCTAGTTTTGTTTATTTTTGTCTTAAAATAAGTCAACAACATATAAACGGTCAATTTAAATTATTTTTATTGATCTCAATCATTAAGAATTTTGGTCTTAATGCTATTTGTTCTCTTGAATATGATATTGGATATAGTTGAATGGTGTATTGTGTTTAATTGGTTGTACCAACTCAATTCCAATGTATTCATTTGGGGCTTAGAAGTACTTGAGCACCATTATTGGATACTGATATTTTCCCAAAAATTTTGAATGTTCCGTGGAATGTATCCACTTGCTCGACTATTAATCATCAATAGTTTCAAACATACGTTCCAATAAAATCACATATTCCAACTTTTTGTGGAAGAACTCACAAAAGATATGAGTCATAAAATTTCCGATTCTACTTCATCCATAATACTAACGAACCGGTATATGTTGAAGTATGACAACAAGAGAATTATCTTTAGTAATATATTCAACCTAAAGTAAGTGGTTGACATGTCTAGTGAGATTATCTTGGCCTATTGATATAAAGAAATTTCTCAAATTAAGCTAAATGTAGCAAAATTGAAAATGGAAAGAACCCCAAAGTAATGAGGTTAAACGCATCCGAAATGCTCATATAAAGCATGTGAAAAGAGACATATATATGACACCCAAAAAGTACATGTATCAATTGAACATGGGATGAAGCTAAGATGTAATTCTAACTCTCACCAAAGATTTGAGAATGAATCTTCTTACTGGTATTGGTAAAAGCAATGTAATGCGGGTACCATAGTAGCAACCAATTTCCATAGGAAGGTCATAACTTAGACATCAACTTTAATGACAAGAAGAACTTTGTCTGGCCAATTGACTATTTAATTGAACTAGATCCAATATCTGCGCTTATGGAATGAAAAGTACACCATTCCCAAGAAACATAAATTCTCTAAAGCACTTGAGATATGTCTACGGATGAAATGTAACATATATTCACTCTAAAGTAATTGAGTTGAATCTCACTTTTGTTACTAATAAGGCCACACCACTTATTTAATATCTCAAGACTCCATGTCTAACAGATATTGGTTTCCCTCCCACCTGCTTAAGGAATTTAAACTAGTTGTTGAATTATTTCCTTATAATGTGACTTGCGAGGATTGGATCATTGAGGCGACGACTGTTCAAAATTTTGTTTCGAGATAGAACAAAGACGTAACAAAATCTCTACATGTATACGAGAGATAATCACACCTTGTTAAATTCCAAAGAAACCCATGCAAATGGATATCATGTGGAACCTCACGGTGATTAGAATGTAATTGATTGCATCTTTTATAGTCTCTAATATATTTGGAAGGAAATATATTTTAGAGAAACTAATGAGTCAATCTAGTGAAATGTAAATCACTATAATATTTGGATTGTTGAATCCATACTGACTACAACGATGAAAATGTTGGGAATTGACTCATACAGGCTTTGGGCATAACCATAAAGCAAATTTGGTTATGACATGATGATTGTTTTGAAAGAACTCGTACAAACATCACTTTATTTGAGTGAACGAAAACGGGAAAAATATTGACATAATACGAAGTGACGGCATATCTCACAATAAGTGTTTTCTAAAATACTAGATGCACCACACCATTCCCATTATGCTTTTGAAGTAAGGAAGCACATCACTCATTTTACAAAGTCTATTGTAAAAAGGATTGAGACCATCCGAAGATGCAAATGGTAAACAACCTATATTACAAAGAAAACAAGGTGAAATTTAGAAAAATATTCATGCAGAATGCGGACCATTAAAGTGACTTATGGCTCTGGTGAATGTTTTGCCATTTTGGGCTAATTATAGTTCTCAAGAAATTTGCGTTTGGAAAACTACTAGCTCATATTCTACATGTAAGGGCTCACTACCCTTGTTAATGCTAGAGAATTTACATCAAAAGAATTCGATGAATATTGCATGTTTAATAAGATCAATATAGATCATCTTATACCCAATGGTCTTGCAGAGACTACCATCAAAGGTTACAGATGGTGTCTAAAGAATAGGTTATGCTTACCAACCTACCTTTTATTGCTTTGGGGATATGCAATATTACGCGCATCATTACTTAATTCATTTTAGAACCCAATATTAGTCAACCTTTTCTGCATACCAGTTGGTAACTGAATTTAAGCCTGACATTTGTGTTCTTACGCATTTTTGGTTGCACTATATATATGCCATTACGATTCCACATCGTACTATGATGGGTCACGAAAATGATTAAGTAATTTTGTTGAATATTTACTGTCAACAATTATCCGCATTTTAAAACCTTTGGCGGAGATCTCTTACCGCTAGATATGCGGGTTATCACTTTAATGAGATAGTCTTCCGTCGTTAGGGGAGATAAGAAAAAGTATTTTCTAAAGGGCAGCGAGCAGGAATTGTCGTGGTGTGTTCCCATTGTGTATCATATTGATTCTTGTACTCCACAAATGTAAATGTGAAGTGACAAAGAATAATCGATTTTCAGAATGTACACTGATGTCGCTAAAGTGATGAGATCACACATACAATTGCAAACCTACTGCCGCAGTTCGAATCCTCGATAAGGGATATACACCATATACTAAGGTGTTGCAACTATATTTAGTGGAAGTGTGGTTGAGGCCGTGGCTCCATAAAGGAAGATGGAGAAACCACCAGGTTCGATCAATACTCACCTAGAAAGAAAGTAGATGACTAAGGCACAACCTAATTTGTATAATTAATGAAATCATCTCATTTGATTGTCTCTGACTATGTTCATGAATCAATATTGGAGGACGCTCCGAAGTTTAATGATTCCAGAGAACAATGATATCCCAAGTGGATTATGAGAATGCGCACGAGTCAATGGAAAGATCATGCGATCATATTAATGATTAATTTGTTATACACTTGCTTAAGGAAATAAAGCAAGATGAGATCGAACCAAGCTCATTGTTGCTTAATTTCAACGAAGATCATATTTGGCATATACAATCCAGGTAGAACTTGGTTCTTTGACAAATATACAGGTATTTGGTGTGGTAGTGCTAACCAACCAAGTGTAAAGCCTATGGGACATACATGATTATTCGTCATAGAGCACAGTGTGAAGAATGAAGTCTCAAAGTATCAAGACTCGCCTTGTGGCGCGGGGTTTCTCACAAATCCCTGGAATTGTCCTCTTGTAATGAACGTTATAGCGTTCTACTACTTAGTTAGCTTGGTAATTTCAAAAGAACTTGAAATGCAGCATATGTATGTAGTTGTTACGTATCTCTGAAAGATTCAAGAGATATCAGATATTTACAAAAGTACTTGATAGACTTTTGTTTCCCAAATCAAGTGACTTTAAACCACAGAGTGCGTTTAAAGTTAGATATAACGCTCACTTATAGATTGAAGCAATCAGGCGGATGTGGTACACCCGTCTAAGTGACTATTTGATTTGGAGGGGATAGACAAGTAAGGTATTTTTCCTTGCGTATTTAGAAGAAAATTCCTGATTTGGAATTGTAGCTATCTATGTCGATGATATAGACATGACGGGTACTCTTGATGTAATAAGAGACCTTAAAAGCTATTTAAAATCCGAATTTGAGATGAAAAATATAGGAAAGCTCGATCGAATACTTGAGCTTGTGTTATATTATTCCACCAAATTTTGCATATGTCTAAAGTTGTCGAGCAATTTAACAAAGACATGCATCCTGATAGCACTCCCATGATTAGTCGAGTTTCAAATGTACATAAATGCCCAATTCGTTTAAAGGAAGATGACGAAGTTGGGTCGGGAGATGAACTTTCCTTATATAAGTATAATAGACGCATTATTGTACTTAGCATAATGTACTCGACCAAATATTTCATCCTTAGTGAACTTGTTAGCTAGATATAGCTCGGGCAACGCAACGTCATTGGAATGGTATAGGGAATGTAATCATGTACTTAAAAGTAACCATTGACATAAACTTGTTTTATTCCCGCAAAGACATAAAAAGGAATGCTAAAGGAACTACAATCCAAAGGTTGTTGATTATGAAGGAACAATAATATCTTCTCCACCAAAAGTAATCAGGGGAGATATGGTAGACCATTTTCTAAGTCACTCTGGAAGTATTCAATTTCGAAAAGTACATGACTAAAGGAATGCAGTCTGACAACTCTGAATGTAATCGGGGAGATGCCGACATCGGGTTAGGATCAAGGATATGATGTCGACATATTTTACTTGAAATTGAAGTTGTTTTGTACTCTTTTTCCCTTCGATCGAGAATAGTTTTCCCAAAGGGTTTTGTTACTTTCGACAGGTTTTTTAGCGAGACAACACTAAAAACATCAAGTATATTGAACGTTGAAGACATAAAGATCACTTTGATATTCAAAATATCCGAATCAAAGAAATGAAACGCGATATTCTCTTAAGCAATGTAACTTCCGGAATCAACAACATGATCTAATAAACAATCACCAAAGTAAAGTGTGATAAACTCCTTTTTTACCGCATTAGACTAATGAAAATTGTCCCCGACATCGGGGGAGCATCTAATGGTGTGTTGAACTAATTTCTTTCGCTTGAGGTTACTTTTTCCCACGTGGTTTTGTTACTCGCAAGGTTTTTAATGAGACAACAACAAACACCGGGAATTTAATTTCCCAACTAAGGCTATTGTATTTCCCACGAGGATTTTCTCCTTAAGAGTTGGATGTCAACTAGTCAACTTCAATGGAGCAAAGTGATCATCTCAGCGGATCACCTTTACTTGCATCTGTCACGTTGTACTCTTTTCCCTTCATCGAGGTTTTATCCCACTGGTTTTCCTTATCAAGGTTTTAATGAGGCAACGTATACAATCCAACTATGTTCTAAGTTTACTTAATATTGTACTCTTTTTCTTTAATTCGGGTTTTTTGTCCATCTCGGGTTTTCTCTGACGAAGTTTTAACGAGGCAATTAACTTAGACTCGTCGATCATATTGCATGTGATGAACTACATGTAAAATACGAGACAACATGTGAAGAGTTTTACCAAGGTTTTATCCCACTGGGTTTTTCCTTGTCAAAGTTTTAATGAGGCAATGGATTTCGGCACAAGTTATCAACTAGAACGACATTTGAAGGACTATATGTGAAGCACTATGTATTAATTTTTGTTATTGAACCGCACAAAGGGGAGTGTTAAAGGGCCCATGCCCATGGGTGTACGGTCCAGATTTGGTGTCTTTTGGTTTTCCCCTTTCCATGTATACATATGTATTATGTCCATGTAACCTAGAGAATACTGATCAATACTGAATCCTTCTCCTTCTCCGCCCCTTTCTTTTTCCCTATCTTTTATACTAAAACATTATCAAAAAGAAATAAATAAATAAAAATAAATGTGATGTAAACGAGGGGTAAGTAAAAGCTTAAATAAGTGAAAGTAGTGTTCCTTGAAATCCCTAGGTTTCTTCATCTCTATTGTTCTCTCTCCAAATTCACACTGCAATAAAGCAAGAGAAAATTAGTTTCCAAGATTTTTTTTTCTTGGTAAGTTCGTGAATCAAGCAGTACTGGTAGCAAGTAGAGAATTTGGATTCAAATCAAAGCTTCCAGAAATTAAGTATTTGGGATTCAGCAGATACAATCTTGCTAAGGTATTTCTTCTAATTTTGTTTTCAAATTTGTTTTTGGCGAATAATAATTTTTGTGATTTATTATGTTATAGTCGCCCTTTAAGAAATTGAAACCCTCACAATCTAGCGATTTTTTGGGATTTTTCTTTCTGTTAATTTTTGCTCATGAATGTTACAGCAAATCAAACCTAGAAATGTTCCTTAATTTTGTTACTACTTCAACAGCTTGAAGATATATTCTGAATTCTCATTGTGAATCCCTTTATTTCCATCTGTTTTTTGTACACAGAATTTGAGATATCATGGATTTCAATAATCAAAATGTACAGTTACAGAACAACATTGGTAAGGCGGAAGAAGATAGGATTAGTAAATTACCTGACTCAATTCTTCATTATATCCTTTCATTCCTTGATATCAAACATGTTTCTTCTACTTGTGTGCTATCTAAAAGATGGAAGCACATATGGACCTCTATCCCTACTCTTGATTTCTAATTCTGGGATCTGTACAATCCCCCTTCGTTACCCGAGATGGATAAATTCATGGATTTTGTGGATAGAACACTGCTTCTTCATCACCCATCAAATATTCAAAAGTTTAAGCTCAACTTGTACGATGACATGAATGCATCGCGGGTTCATTCGTGGATAGAAAATTTAACAAGTCGGCATGTCGAAGAACTCAGTCTCAATATAGAATTTGATCATGACACACCTTTCTCTATTCCTGTATCTCTTTTTACTTGTGAATCATTGACTAAATTGGAGCTAAGTGATGGTTCTAATATACATTTCCCTAAGAGTATCCACTTTCCGAAGCTCAAGAGCCTTAAACTTTCGAGAATCCAGTTTGGTAGTAATAATAATTGCTGGAATGAACAACCCTTTTCCAATTGCCTTGTCCTTGAAAATTTGGTTTTGGAAGACTGTGCTTGGTTTGGTATGAGGGAATTCCACATTTTAACTCCGGTACTAAAATTCTTGGAAATTGACAATGGGATTGATGTTGGGGATGAGGTTTTAGAAGAATGTGATCTCAAAATTCATGCACCAAGTCTAGTATCTCTTAGGTGGAAGGGTTGGGTGGCAAAGGGTTATGACATGTCCAGCATTCTAAAACTAGATAATGCAGAAGTTGTTCTTTTCATTTTTGATGATGAATCAGGAAGTATGGAGGAGAGGATCCTTCAGGCTATAAGAAACTTTCTTCAAGCACTTTCACATGTCAGGTGTCTATCATTATATCTTGGCACCAGCAAGGTATCTTTCTGTCTTTTTAGTACTTCTTCAATTAGACTCCTCGAAACTGATATATCTGTTGGCAATGCCTTTTGATGGATAGGTTCTCTCCCTAGAACACGACTATGTAAGCAACCTTCCTACATTTCATAATTTGACCGAGTTGAAGCTGCTGCATGAAGCAATTAAAGATAAACTGGTATTTGCATTGCTCAAGGCAGCACCTAATCTGAAGAGTCTTCAATTTGACAAGGCAAGTGCGCAGAACTTTTGATTTTGAATACCGGTCTTAAATGATTCAGCAAGTCTTGGGTTTGCATTTGTTAACCTTTTATGCCTTCTAAAAAAATCAATCTGATAGTGTTTGTCTGTCTACGCTAATTCCAACGCAGTTTGATCTTTCACCTATCGATGATGAAATAGAAAATTCTGAAACTGAAGACTTGTTTGGACACCTCCAGTCAGTTGGGTTTCTGAGATTTGGTGGGGAGCTGCGGGAGTTGAAATGGGCCGAATTAATCTTGAAGAAAGCAAAATCTTTGCAGACAATGACTATCAAATATAGCACTCATTCTTCTAATCCGAAAAGCAAAGAAGTAATTATGGCGGAGTTACTAAGTTATCCAAGAAGCTCCTGGAGATGTGTGGTTAAATTCATCTCAAACTTGTGATAGAGGTATAGAACACTTGGAATCTGCATATTTTGTTCAATTTCTTTTGACCGTTAAACTAAGTATTTCTATGTATTTAAACTTGGTCCCAAGCAATGAGGAATCTTGAGTTTGCGAATCAAAAAATGGGAAACAATAGCTTCATGCGGAGAACATGACATGATCTGTTGGGTTTTGAACTGCCATCATCTCTGATTCTCCGCTCAACCATCTATCATGTTGCAACTCGGAACTCAATTCTTATGTATTTTTCTAGTATTTACAGTAACTGTATGTATAATTAACGGGCGATGCTACACGCACCGCAAAAATGTCCCGCAGTTTCTCTCGCGAGGGGATCTGACGGACGAAATTAAAGGCCCTCAACATTGGGATACGGAGCGGTGGAAGTGGGTCCCCTGATTTATCTCAGTCAGGAGATTTTGCGGGATCAAAGGCGCGGTACGTTTAGCATTTCTGATAATTAACACAATGTTTTTTTTTAATCTAATCTACAGTAGAATTGGGTGTAGGCTTTTAGCTTAGGAGTCTGGTTGATGTGGGGTTGTTGCAGTATCCTGAATTGGTAGGACTTGTATTAAACCTTTTAAGTGCTTTCACCGCTTCATTAGAGATGTGTGGTTAATGTTGTCTAGAACTTGTGATAGAGTTGTACAATATCTTAGACTCAGCATATTTTGTTCAGTACTATTTTTGCATTCAAGCTTGGTCCTCAGCAGTGGATTTTGGAATGAAGAGGACTGCCATAATATCTGATCGACTCTCTATCCCTTTGAGAAGGAGAATTCATTTCCTCTTCTTTGTGTTTTCTAACATAACATGATTTTATTTATTTATTTTTAATACGCGAGTTGTATTTACAATGACCGACTTTTTTACAATAAAAATATAACAAGCTGTGCAATAAAAATGTTTTGTTAACAATAAAAATATATGAGAACCATTAAGTGGTCCGATGGTTCTCATGCTCTCTCCCATTGCGGAGGTCGGGGTCGAACCCTTATAATTGTTAACATTAGGAGGTCAAGGTTCGAACACCTGTAATTGCTAAAATTTATAAATAAATGGAATTTACGAGTAGTGTAGGGACCATTGTATCCACCTTTCAAAAATAATATTAATATTATAATATATATATACTCCTTCCGTCCCCGATATATAAGCGGAGAAGTAGGTTTCTCTTAGAATAAGAAACTTTTTAGATTTTATACATATATACCCTTTTTTCTGTGTTACCCCTTATGCAATTTCCAAGGTTAAAACATTAACTTAAGTGTTGTGATAACTACCTATAATAAATAAGGGTAATATATGGAAAATTCCATCTTGAAATTGAAACTCCGCCTATTTAATAGGACTATAAATTTTCAAAACTGCGCCTATATAACAGGGACGAAGGGAGTAAGAGTTTAGTCCGCATTGGAACCGATAATATTTTCTTAGAGCATTTCCAATGCTAGGGGTGAAGGTCTTAAAAAGACATGACACCTAGGATTTAGCACTTTTCTAGCTAAGAATTTATCTCCAATGCCAAGGTCAAGATAAAAATAAATGCATGACATGGCTGCCATCTCATAGGAAAGGGTAAAGGAGAAAGTCATATCTTTATCTTCTCCATGACCCAAGGTCTTTTGACACATCATTAATTCTTTATTCAAAAATTAATTTCTCTGTAAGTTCTAAGGTCATAATACGAAGGATTAATTGGGGAATATAAAAAGTAATTGGGGGATATTTTACTGTTCATGCCGGCATGGAAAATCATGCTTGTTTTGATTTCCTAAGATTAAAAAACCATCTTGCATTTAACAGTTAAAATATCCTCCAATTACTTTTTATATTCCCCAATTAATTGTTCTATAATACTTTGACATTGGTAGAAAATATAACTTTAATTTGTTTAGCCACATAGGAATGACCCACAACAAAAAGGTATTAATATGACCTCCACCTAGGATTACCTTCGCCCCTAACATTGGAGATGCTCTTCGAGGCCATCACAGAAAGGATTTCGGCAACTGTACTACGTACATATTTTGTGACTCATGAAATTGTAGCCTTTCACGCTATGAAAAAGTTCAACATTTTTTTTCTATTTAATCAACCTACGAAGTTCCTCATTTTCTTACTAACTTATTAGATTTCAAATAAAAATGGTCTGCTTACACCAGTTCTATACATTCACATGAGATTAAGTTTTCTAAGACGATCGACATGTGAGAGGTTTGAGAAAACTAAATTTGAGGCGTGTATTAGAGGTTAGACATGGTTTTACACATACTAGAGTATAGTATCATGTGACTAGAAATGTTAAGCCGTAATTTGTCGCTAGTATCAACCTACCAGCTTAAAAATTCTTCAAAATAACATGTACGTCCAAAATCACAAAAAGCTGTAATACTACTAACAATCTGTTTTTTGGTAAAACTTATAATTACATTTTTAAATTTATAGATAATTTTGCTATAATCATTTTTATGATAAATTTAAACATTTTTTTTAGATAATTGATTATCTTAAAATAATTGTTTCACAAAGGAGAGGAAAAAACAATGATGTAGGATAGTTTTTCAGTTCTATATTGTTTTTTTTTTTTTTGCTTCTCTCTTAATAGTTTATTTAAATTAAAGAAAAATTCAATTCAACTTTTTTTAAGAAAATAATTGATTAAAATAATTTAAAAATAAATTTTTTTATTTATGAAAATAATAAATTTTTTCAATTTTAATTAAAATAACTAATCATTATAAAAGTTATCAAACACATATAGAATTTATAATCTACATATAACGGAATATGAGATGGAAATCCATTCATTATAATAATGGTTCCAAATAGCCTTGGATAATTGTTGTATTATGTGGGGTAACGCACTTGAGACAGCCGATCATCTTCTTTTGCATTGCAAATTTGCAGTTAGAGTTTGGGAAATGCTGACACTTTCTTGTTTGGCATGGACCTTCCCTGTTTCCTTCTATGACTTAGCCAATTGTTGGTACAACAATGTTTAAGCGAGCTGTGGAGTAATTTGGAAAGAAGAATGTACGTATAATTCGACAAGAGACGTTCTTTTAAAACCGATACGGATTTTTTTTTTTTTTTTAATATCCTAGACTAGTGGTCCCCAGACTATATCCAAACTCTTTAAATTCGAGTGGATTTGGAGGGAGCATGCCAACCACCAGACCACTAGGTGATTGGCAATACGGATCTTGGTATTGAGGCATTTCCAATGGATTGTAATGTGTATCATTCGTTGACGGTGCAGGTAGACATCCTTTTAAAATGTAAACTCAAAAAATTTCTATAATTTAGGAATTTAAGAAAAATTATCCCCAATGGTGATGTTTGTAATCCATTTATATTTATCTAACTGGTGAAAATATTTCTTACTTTTGTTTTTTTATTTTCCGTTGGTTTAACTTAATTTTGATTGGTTAATAATCTTAAGATGTGTAACTAGGATTTATCACATCCTCCAAAAGAACCTCTAAACTCAGAGGATGGACTAGAGGTTGTGGTAATAACTAACTCACCACGTCATCCTCACACCCTTTTTAACATCTTCCCTGAGGAACTTTTTATTATAAAAAGTGCAAAAATCTCATATGGCCTATGATATAAGAATTTGGAAAACTCCGGTTGTAGATGCTCTTAGTCCTTGGTGAAGACTAGGGCCGGGGATTTTGGTCACACTAAGTTTGCTAGCAATGTCTTCATTTGGGATGTTCTTTATTTACCTGATGTAACTTTTTGTTTTTTCTTTCTTGCTACCACTTGTAGCTTCTTTACATCATTTTCTTTTAATCCTTTCTCGATCAAAAAAAAGTGACCACATAAATTTTTATTTTAAGTCAGTCAAACTGTATGGTTCTCTTGAACGCGACTCCTTATATTTTTTCTGGAATAATTCTGGACAGATCCATGAAAAAACCCTCCCTCACAAATAGGTGGACCCTGCCAACAAGGATTTGTAGGCCCGTAGGGGTGGGCTTTGGGTCCCGCAGTTATAGAACAATTTTTTAACGGTTCATGAAGAACTTTTGGTTTTTCTGATGAAAAATCTAATTTTGGTAGGCCTTTTTAAAATAACTTTCAGGCTCCATTACATGACTCATGAGATTGTAACCTTTGGTCATGCTTTTAAACAACCGAAATATCTTTTTCATTTTGATCAATCCACCGAGTTGCTTGATTTCTTTTAAAAGGGTCCATTTACACCACCAGTTTTATATTTCGGTACAAGACTTGTTTCAAGAAAAGAGAAAAGCAATAACACTTTGAGATTATGGAGAAAACAAAACTTGAATTACACGTTAAAGGTTTCGTATATTTCTATGGATGAGAGAAACCCGAACTTTTTTAAGACGAGAAACATAAAGCTTTTATTATTAATTTTTTTGATTTTTATTGATTTTTATTTTCGAAAAGAAGTATAGTGCTGTCTGTATCCAAGTCATGTCAAGTTAGAAGTCTCATTGTTGTTTGGGAGAGAATCATCTCTTCGAGATAACATGAATCATCGTGGATATATTAGTAGGTAAAAGACATTGATTAAAGACCAGCAGTTAGCATACAATTTTTTTATGACAATGTTAAAATGTTTCAGTATTTTTTGTTTTATCCGAATTTTATGGTCTTATCAACTTTTCTAGTTGTAAAACTGCTTAGAGCATCTCCAACAAAGGGTGAAAATATTTATTTTGAATGACACATAGGATTTTAGACCCCCATTTAGTATAAAAGCATCTACACAATGGTTAGGTCCTACAAACTAGGAGGGACCAAATACTAAATATGAAGGTGTTAAAGAAAGTCTTAACTACACCTTCAGGATGACCCTTACTAATTCCATGTCATCAATTTCATTTTAAAAAAATAATTTTTAATATGGCATAAAGCTAAATATTACTTTTTTCATATTTATCTAAATCTAAAATACATTATATAACCTTAACCACTGGAGATGAGTTTTAGTATAAAGGGTCTTATTAAGATTCGGTGGATAAAATCTAAATAAATGGAGGTCTAATAATGACATCCACGTAGGATTGTTTTGACCTACTGTTGGAGATGCTCAAGATTAATTTTAAGGTATTTTTTTCTTTTTTAATAATTTTAATTTTCAAACTCTTGACCTCATGGTTTTCTTACTCTTTTAATTATTCCATAATTACTCTTTTATTTCCTATAGTATAAAACCTTTCCTTCCAATGAAAAAGACCAAGAAATAAATAGGAAAAACACAAAAGTTACACGAGGTAAAACGATTGATCTTATTTTTCTTTCATGTTTGGGTCCTGTTAACTTGTATACCCGTATACAAGTTAATAGGGGTATAATTGACCTTAAATTGACTCGGAAATTGAAACACATTACAAAAGTAATTAATGACGTCGCTTTTGATAATGTTGGCATCTGTGTTCCCCTAATACCCTTAGGTTTTGCTAATGAAAAATAATTACACATTTAATCCACACGTTTCCTCCCTTTTACCTCTCTCTTCTTTCTTTGTTCCGTCTCATTTTTATCTCACGAGTCACGACATCCTTCATCTCAATTCTCATTATACTGTAAAATCTTAATCATATGTTTCATAGCAATCCAATAACAGATTATCACAAACAAGATAATCTGATGGGTGCTAGGACTTATCACAAACAAGATCCACACCCAATAACAGATTAGAAAACTAATTTTTTAGATTGACATGCAAATGTAAAAGGATGATGGCAGAAAAGTAATCGGATGTTCTTCAAATTAAAATGGAACAAGTCAGTATATATATTAATTCACAAATCGCCCATGATTTGGGTGTTCAATAATTTATCTTGTTTTTTTTTTGGGTTTGATTAAGAATTTGGGTTAGATCTGTGGGAGTTAAGATGTTTATAAACAAAAGCAACTTATTCACGGATGTGACTAAGCATCAACAAAGAAGAATTAAAGCAACATAATTCCTAACTGCAACTTCTTGTTGTAGTCTCTTTTTAAATTCTTCTGAAACAGAGGCGAGAGGTAGAAGATTTGATGAAACCATTGTCTACGATGAATCCATTGATTAGTTTGATGAATACAAATTCGAATTCTATGAAAATTTGGGGATCGAATTTCGAGAGAATTTTTACTGATCCTTATTATTTTGGTTTTTCAAATCCGGAGAAAGAGTTTTGACTTTTGAAGCCAGACTTGGTTTGATTTTCACCGTTAAGAAAAAAAAACTCAATGGTTTGATTGCAGAATAAATATAAAAAAAATGGATTTAGAAGGATATTAGTGGAAATAAAACCAATAAGATTTCATTCCCAAAAAATTTGAAGTTTCCCAACAAAAATTTAAACATCCAACAAAAAATAATGATATTTTAATCTTCTTAGCGTATGCCTTGGTATACAAGTTAACATTTGCCATAGTTTTTTGGGTTCTTATAATTTGTTTAGAACTATTGTTGATAGAATCCTTTTCTGTCCATTCGGCACCAGTAA
>JAJJWW010011988.1:0-24205 GCA_023531295.1 Papaver armeniacum | reverse complement strand
TTCACAGTTAGATCACTACACCATTTTAAAGGATTAGCAACTCAGATTAGCAACGGCACTAGTGCCGTTGTAAATTTTCTGTTGCTAATTCCCGTTGCTAATTTTTAGCGGCAAATTGCTAATTTCGCAACCTCGAACTATCCGTTGCGGAATCGCAAGGTGTTTATGCGTGCGAGTCGTTTGCGTGCCAAGTAACACTAGCCGTTATATTTCCGACCAAGTCAACTTAAACTATTTTGGGCATGGACATTATTCCACCCCCTTTTAGTACTTAACTCGTTATATCTTCTATCACCCCCATTCACAAACCCTTATCTTCTTCTCCTCTCTCTCTCGCTCAACCTATTCCTGCGGAAAAAAACCGGACCCTCCTCAAACCCTAGCCGTCTACAAAATCCAATAAACCTAATTTCTAATCCCTACCGGATCTATCGAGGTTGTCTTCGAACTCTATTAATCAAGACTCACAATCTCACTGTCACTATTTATCATCACAATCAGAAAACCCTAACTTTCTCCCTTAAAAATCAGCATGTATAAACCTTGATTTTCCCATTTCTCACCTTTCACTACTATCATTCTCTAATTTTTAGCGTTAATATCTATTTTTAGAGATCTACACTTCACTTCCGATTAACTGTGTTGTTTCTTTGCATTGTTTTGATGTTCTTACAAGGTGAGAAGAAAAAAAACCCTTTACTTTTCAAATCTATGGTTTTAAAAATTTGTTTATTTTCGAAGATTTTGATATTTTTGGGGATTTCGTACGTATGTGGTATTGGAATTGTTGATTTTTTTTTTTGAAGCATCGATTCTTGATTTTGTTCTGATCCTTGATTTTTTTGATTTCTTTCTTCTTTATAAAGATGAAGTAAGTTTTATGTAATATTTTTTTTGGTTATAAACCTTAATACATATTCTACTTTTTCAGATCTAGGGTACCATTACGGCATTACTGCTTCTCAATCTCATGTGATTCAATGTCCCCATATATTCTGAGCTGAAGATTTAGATAGTTTCCGATCTTTTTATTGATTTTTCTACATTTCTTTGATCTCGTTTGCGGTGGGTTCATTTTTTGTAGGGCAATTATTTCGATGCTTGGTAATCGGGTCCTTTGGATACTTTGAAACTCAAGTTATTATCCTATTGTCTAATTTTATCCTCGCTTCGATGTATATCTTTGTTGCCCAAATATGAGTTTTTATTTAGTTTTAGATTGGTGAGAATCTTAGAAAGTTGAGATTGGTGAGAATCTTAGATTATCCCGCATGATATAGTATTTAGATTGGTGAGAATTTTGGATTGTTGAGATACATTAAGGAGCATTTGTCTTCCCTTATGTTTTCATTCTTCGAATACCATAGTACCTCCCATATATTTTGTGTCATGCTTATCCGGTGGCATTCTTGTTTTGACATTGATATGACTTTATATAATTTAAAAAAGTATCATATGCTTGTTTTGGGTTTCCTTTTCGGGGATAAGATTTCTATGAAATTACAGTGCATTACCTTAGGATTGGTTGATTTTGACATTCCTTTCTACCAATTTGGTCATATGTCGTGTTATCATTTCTTTATAAAATGATGGATTGGGTTATCAAAATATGACCTCGAGTTACGATTTTACCTAGGGGTTCATTTGCGATTGTCGTAATTGAGAAATTATTGAGCATGTTTGGAGTTATTTGCCGTGTTTGCGACAAAATGATATGTTTGTGTAAGTCATGAGAGGGTTGAGGTCTCGCCTTAAATGGAGAGCTCCCGATTTTGGCGTGTAGTTAATATTGGTAATTTTGTATGAAACTCCTTCACTCGTTAGTATCTTCATGTAAAGCATCATTCTTGCAAGTGTCCTTGTATCAATTGTTGATTGATTTCTGAATTTCAAGTAAGGCATGATGGTCTTGTTTATTGTATAATCAATTTTCGTAGATTATTTTATCTCTTTTCTGATAGTTAAGTATCATATGTATTCAGAAGAGGCTTGTCCAGGTCAAAATAGATTTCCTTTAAGAGGTACTTGATTGTGGCGTTCATTAAACAGGTTCTATTTTAAACCACATTTAATTTTAAATGCATCTTATATAATTTGAATGGGTGCACCCGTGAAACAAACGTATTGTATTGATATATGGATATTATGCTTATAGGAAGCATTTTCCTTTCCTGATGATTACACTCACAGAACCATTGCAAAAAAAGATTCTTCAGTCAGGAGGCAAGCAAGGAAGCATGTTTGGTAGGTTCGGTCTACATGTCTTCTTCTTTTATCATGAGTAGTTAGAGCAATATTTATGTGGTAATGTATGGTATTCAATCATCCGATTTAAAACTTACCGGGTTCTCTTTCCAACTCTTGACAAGATTAAGCGACCTCCTCTATGAAAAGCATCCAATGTTAAAGTTTGCCTGGACAATGAAGAGATTGATACCTGTAAGTAATCACTAGGCTTTCAATTTCTTATGCATTCAAGTTATATACACTACTGCAGAGTTGTACTAATACCGACATTGCGGTAGTTTGATTTACTCTGCCCAGTCAATGTTGCCAACCTCCCACCGTGTGTCTATTTTTCATGCGATTACTCATATCCTTCTCTTATGTGATAGTGAATGAATGGGAAGCGAAGATGTGAAGCTCCTCCAGAGGAGTTGAAATCTTGAAATTAGATGGCCTTCGGGCGAGATCATGTGACAGAGACACACATGGGTGGGAGGAAAAAGGTGCTATTTCTCTCTCTCCCTCCCTCCCTCTCCCTCATCTCCCTCCCTCGTTTCCTAAGCTAAGATATACCTCCCTGTCTAACTTTGTTCATGGGTTATTTTAGGTGGGTGTTTATTGACTTCAGTGCGGGACCTTTCACTTGGGGTCCTTATGTTGTTGGTGGAGAAGTTGTTCGCACGAGTACATAGTTCACCAAATGTGATTTAAAACCATTAGTGTTGTAGCGGGTAATACAATCAAGCTTGCTTCTTATCTCTAAGTGTTACGCATTTCAATGTTTAATTGTCATGTATCTCGTTGGTTAGTATCTCATTTAAACTTGCGATGATGTTACTTGTGGTGTTTCATAACATGTTTGGCACCCATAAAGCAGTTTTTCTATGTACATCTGTCTTTGGTAGTGCCAACAAGTATGCTTGAGTTTGTTCTTTAGTGGCCAATGGGGATTGCCTTCTTTTGGAATGTTATCTCTTGTGGTGGTGTCTTAGTTTTTTGTTTTGGTAAATGTGTAGGCATTTATAAGTTGAATTTAAGGGTATGTTTTAAGCATTTTGGTAAATCTTGAACACTTCCCAATGCATTTGCATTTTTCTCGCTTGGACTAGTTTTAAGCATGAGTATGTTTTAAGCATTTTTGTGAAGATTTACATAAAGATGACTTAGGCTCTTAGTCGCCCTCATAATATGCTTCCACTTGTTTTAGAGTTTGAATTTGTAATCTTGTTTTACCGGGGCATGCGGATACATTGGTCCTTGATGTCCTAAAACTCGAGTGGTCGATAGGGCCGTGGCATCATCTCCATCTTCGTCAAGAACTTCCACCAAAGTGAGTTTGGTGACTATGTGCAGAACATTATATAGAGCTCAAGTATTTTTCAAATTAAACACTTCTTTGTCATGATCACTCACCGTTGTTAAGACTTTGTGTCATGTACTAGAATATGAAGAACAATTATTAATATTGGTTTTGAAATCTTAAGTAAATTGTTTTGATTTTTTCACAGACGTTGTAAGTTTTAGACTATTGAAGTAGTGATAATTTTTGCTATATGTATCACTTTTGTGTTCGGTTGATAGAGATGTTTAATGGATATGGGAACTGGTAGCTACGGTGGGGTAAATGTGGGGGAATGGATTTTGACCGGGTCAATGAAGACCTGACCTTTTTTTTTTCATTTGCAAAAGCTTAGCAACGTCGATGTTATTGCTTAAATTAGAACCGAACCAATAAATTAGAACCCAGAACCATAGTTCCTAGTAGGGGTATTCCCGTAATTAGAAATGTGACTTAGCAACGGCACCTTGGTTGCGAATAAACAAAGTCGCAGCGAGCACGATGCGTTGCGAATCTCCGTTGTGCTGACCAAGAATCGCAAGCGGAGCTTATGCGTTACGAAAAATGTAATACCGTGTTTTGAAACGTCGACTGCTTGGTTTCGTACACGGTTAGCAGCAACGTCCAGGCTCCGTTGCTAATTCCTAAAAATGGTGTAGTGGATGAAACCTGATTTACGATTCAAACTAATATATTTCCACCGTTAGATGGTCTTAGTTTGTTATACACAAAATAAATGTACTTATATTTAGATATGGGTAGTCGTACCTAAACGTGTATTGAGTTGGCTCAATAAAAGTTAACCGAAGTTAGCCACATGAACACTTTTGAGTTAACCATGTTCATCTTAACACTTCTAGATCAAATGATATTCAAATGAATCTGCTAATTGTGTTACTAATAGAGTTTTTCAATTGTTTATATTCTCATAGAATTATACAAGACACAATTGAAGCAAAATCGGATTGATTCAAAAGAATCAGTTCATGAACATTTTAGCCACGGTTTGCAAAGATTGCATTCCTTATTTATAAATGTATTTGTTCATGATTATGAAATCTTACTTAACCGATTTTAGAATTTAATCTCATAAGTTTGTAAACGGGTACGCATATTGTCGTTCCAGACCGAACTCAGGTGAATTAGTTTGCAAACGGGTACGCAAACTAAGTTCTCGGACTTTGACAGTTAAAACCGTTCGCATACGGGTATGCATACTTGGTTCCCGGACCAGATCATTATTACAACAATTTGCATATATACGGGTATGCATACTGTGTTATATCCAGACAATAGTTAATTGTTCTAAACTCCCATTTCAATCATTGAAACATTCATAAAAGACGACAATAGATGTCTCACGCAAACTATTAGCTTATAAGCAATTTTCAAGTGATCGAAAGAGCAATACGAAACATTCCGAGTCTACATAAAATGACTGTCTCACACAAATCATGTAAGATGTTACCAGGCGATTTTCACATGATCATCTTTTGACTTTCATCAAGAATAATGATGAACGTAGTTAAAGCAAAAATCTTTCCAACACATATTTCGAGAAAGATATAAGCGAGTTAAACTCAGCTCGAAATATCAAATGTGTATAATGTAAAGTCTATATAGCTATACGACTTAGTGTCAATAGGAGATAGAATAGAATAGACTTCTGAGTGATAGATGAGTTAAGGTCTCCACATACCTTTTGTTGATGAAGTTCCTCCAAGCTCCCCTTAGTAGATCTTCGTCTTCAATCGATGAACTCCGTGAAGTCTAAAGCTCGACTACACATTCTATCCTAATCCAAGACATAGCTATAAATAGAATACAAATCAAAACTTATAGTTTTGACAACTAAACTCGACAAACAAGCTTGAGATAGCAACGCTTGCGAGTTCGACCGAGCAGTGCTCTAACAATCTCCCCCTTTGTCAATTTTAGTGACAAAACTATTAATACATATGGATTACAAAATAAATAAACTTTGTAGCTTCTCATCCAAATGCTTGATTTCCTTGGTTCTTCAACATTCCTTGAATTCTTCGTCACTCCAAGTACTTCGGTGATTCTTAACGTGTTCAACTCAGCATCATAGTTGTTGAAGATCCGTAGCCATAACAATAAGAAAACAAATGTTCTCGATTATTGTTATACAGTGTCATAGTATTATTACACCACATCAAAGTTCAATTGTATCACAACTTTGACAATAATACTACTGTGATATGTATCACTCCCCCTTAGTCAATACTTTATCTCACAATGAAAACCACTCCCCCTTACATAATGATCCGTAAACCATATGTATATGTAGTGTGAATTACAAAATAATTCTCCCTCTTTTTGTCAATATAAATTGGCAAAGATCCGAAAACTAGCGGGATCATAATGAAATTCTCAAAGAGATTATTCCTGACTAAAAGAGAACATATCAACTTTGTTTCGATGATTTCACATAGTCGAAACTTAGTGTATTTATGAAGGAGTTTATAAAGATAAAATAACTCATACAATATTCCACAGCAGCACTCCCCACAAAGATTTGGCAATTAAGCACAAGTCCAATAAAGAACTCCCCCCCCCCCACCCACCACCCCCACACACACACACACACACATAAAATGTCATTCCCGAGAGAACAACAAGAATGACCTTACTTTTACAAGAAAAGAAGGATTTCTTTGGACATTAACTAATTACATGAAGCATGAATTTGTATCCAGAAAACTTAATTAAATTAACCACAAAGGAACATTAATGATTAATTTAATCGGAAATGCTCAACATAAGAAAACTTATGGAGACATACAGTACTTTCACATAGAAGTGGATCAGGGAAAAATCAATACTGCGGAATATACAAAAGTTCATTCTATCTTTTATCAATATTTGCATAATGACATAATAGACTTAAGTTTTGACATATATGGGACAATCATAGTTCACGGACGTAAACATACATATCCCATAACATTATTTGCAATATATGAAACCAATAAAGATTGCAAAAATCATCTTCCAAATAACTTAGAATTTAAATAAATAAATCTAAAACATTGCCAGATGAAAATCATTGGAAATAACTATGTGTAATCACAATAATTGCTATTCCAAACCCTAGTTATCCTTCTTAAAACATAAGAATAAATTCTCAATAGAAGTTTGCTAGACATTAAGCTTATTGAAAAATTCTTTATCGTCCCCGAACTCCTTGTCGCCAACAAACATTGGAACATAAGGTTCATGAAGAATGGTGTCAATTCCAACAAACCTTCTAGACTGATGCCGAACCAGGGCCTTCTGAATTTCAAGATTTCTTAAACAATAGCATTAATTTGTTGAATCTCCTCCTAGTTTCCTTCAACTCTTCAAGACACCAGAAAACTTTTGAAGATTTGAGGGGATAACCCTTGGTTTCTTCATATTCTTCATTTTTGTCTTCAAAGTTGTAGAGGAAGGAGATTTGTTAGAGCACTTCTTGGTCAAACTCGCAAGTGTTGCTATCTCAAGCTTGTTTGTAAAGTTTAGTTTCCAAAACTATAAGTCTTGATTTCTAGTCTACTTATAGCTAAGTCTCGGATTAGGATAGAAAGTGTAGTTTAGCTTTAGACTTCACGGCGTTCATCGATTGAAGACGAAGAACTACTAAGGGGAGCTTGTGGAACTTCATCAACAAAAGGTATGTGGAGATTTGAACTCATTTATCACTCAAAAGTCTATCTACTCTATCTCCTATTTGAGACAAAAGTCGTATAACTATATAGACTTCGATTATACACATTTGATATTTCGAGTTGAGTTTAACTCGCTTACATATTTCTCGAAATATGTGTTGGTAATCTTTTGCTTTAACCAAGTTCATCTTATATTCTTGACGAAAGTCAAAAAATCATCATTTGAAAATCGCCTGGTAACATCTTATATGATTTGTGTGAGACAGTCATTTGGTGTAGTTTGTGTGAGACAGCTATTCCCGTCTTCTAAGAATGTTTCAATGATTGAAATGGGAGTTTAGAACAATTAACCATTGATTAAATATAACACAGTATGCGTAATTCTATGCTAACTGTTGCAAGTTATCCCAAGTCCGGGAACCATAGTATGCAACCCGTATGCGTACTGGTTGGTTAGTTGAAATCCGGGAACTTAGTATGCATACACGTATGCGTACTAGCGTAAGTTCAAGTCCAGGAATTCAACTGAGTTTGGTAGTGTAGGACAGTATGCGCACCCGTTCGCATACTTGCGAACCCATACCAAATCCGGCTACTTAGGTATACGTACTCGTTTGCATACTTGAGTGGGTTATGTTCTAAAATCGGTTTGTTCATGAACTAATACATTTGCAAACTGTGGCTATAATGTTCATGAATTGATTCGAGTGAATCAAAATCGATTTTGCTTCAATTGTGTCTTGTATACTTCTATGAGAATATAAACAATTGAATAGCTCTAGAACTAGTTTCATTTGAGTCATTTGAACTAGTTATGGTTAAGATAAATGAGGTTGATATGAAAGTGTTCAGATGGCTAACTTAGGTTAACTATCGTTGAGCCAACAAGGTGTACACGTTTAGGTATGGTTACATGTATTTAAATGAAGTCACTTTTTATTTGTGTGTAACAAGCTAAGTTCGATCTAAAGGTTGAAAGATATTAGCTTGAGCCTAATCAGGTTTTCATCTAATGGTGAATATTGAATGCTTTGTTACCAAGGTAGCATTGATTGCAAACCTGATTTGAAGACTATATATGGGAGAACTCTAGCAACTAGGAAACCTAATCCCCACACCTCATGTGTGTTACTAGTAGCGACTAGAGTCGATTATTTTTTAACCTTAGGTTATCTCCAAAACCCTGTAGGTTAACGATTGAAAGACATCATTGCGATTGTGAAGCCAGACCCAACTATTTATGTAGTTGCGTGATCTGATCTTGATGTTTTCTATCGTGATTGAGTACTATATTCTTTAAGATTAACTCGAGATTTAATCTCCGATAGGCAGGATAAAAATTAGTCACAAACATCTTCGTCTCATCGTTTGTGATTCCACAATATCTTTTTTTGCTACCATACGATTAAGATTATTGTGAAGTGATTGATATTACTACGCCGTTCTTCGGGAATATAAGTCCGGTGTATCAATTGGTTCATGTTCACCTTGATTTATCAAAAGATGGAACAAAACCCTTAAGTATTTTTGTGGGAGACAGATTTATCTATTCAATAGACTTTTCTGTGTGAGAAAAATTTGTTTATCAAGTCTTCGACTTTGGGTCGTTTCAACTCTTAGTTGTGGGTGAGATCAGCTAAGGGAATCAAGTGCGTAGAGTCCTATTGGGATTCATAGGCATAAGGAACGTGACTGTACCTTGATCAGTGTGAGATTGGTTAAGGCTTAACTACATTCCAGTTCGAAGTAAACTTGGAGTAGGCTAGTGTCTGTAGCAGCTTAATACAGTGTGGTGTTCAAATCTGGACTAGTTTCCGGGGTTTTTCTACATTTTCGGTTTCCTTGTTAACAAAACTTCTAGTGTCTGTATTATTTCTTTTCCGCATTATATTTGTTTATATAATTGAAATATCACAGGTTGTGCATAAGTTCAATCAATTGTGAAGCCAATCTTTGGTTGTTGATCAAATTGATTGACACTTGAACATTGGTCTTTGATACCGTTCAAGTTGTTTCACATAATAATCAGGCTCGCGGATTTCTATCTATTTGATTTGCTAGTTACATTGTGAAACAGAGATATAACTCTTTGATATATTTCTTGATTGAGCTCGCTTTATTAGTTGGTGCTCTCAGAATTATATTGGAGTTAATCCATACAGATTGCTAAACGAAATATTGGGTAAGGTTGTTAGACCCCCGCTCTTTCAAGATTTATCTTTTTCCTTCATGATTGATGGCTTAACAATCATACTGTTGATGGTGGATTTTCAACAAGGGGTAAAATCGTAAAATCATGATGCCTGCATGATTCGACTCCGCTTCGAGAACGCATGTGACTATTTGTGTTTTACGATCCGTGAACCGTTTCATGATCTCTAACCGAGTGAGCATTCCTCTCGAGCCATGATGAATATATTTCTCGAAAGGCCTCCCACTGGGCGAGGCGTTCGATGCTACGCATTTCATTGTGCCCTCTATGTAGAAGAACGATTGGGAGGTCCTCTAGACATAATTATTTGTTAGAGGGCTTAACGCCTTCAGGACGTCGGCGATACTCGTTGTTCCCTGAAAACATAGAGAGACCCCCTATACATAGAAGAACGATTGGGCGATTCTCTGGACATAATTGTTTGTCGGAGGGCTTAACGCCTTCAGGACGTCGACGATACTCGCTGTTCCCTGACTATGTAGATAGACCGTGTATAGATTCAGGCAACTCTCTGGACATAATTATTTGATGGAGGGCTAAACGCCTTGAGACACCAACGCCGCACGTTGTTTCCCGACTATGCACTCTTCGAACAGGTATAATGCTTCAAATATCTCATATCTCGATTCTACAATAGATTAATTCTCACCGTGACATTCACCGACCGAATTCCTAAAAATAATCTATTTTATCTCATTACTCCGTTCCATGGCTATCCCCGGCTGATTCCATGGATTAGTAATAGATAACCATTTTATCTCATTACTCCGTTCTCTGAATTCCCCGACAGGATTCATGGATTAGTAATAGATACTCAATTCATTGTTATTACTCCGTTTCATGAACCATTCTCCGCTGAATTCCATGGATTAATAATAATTACTCAACAATCGGGCGTCTGGACTATCACCGAGTAAGCCCCGAGAAAATGGTGAAGTGTACTCAACAATGATGCACGAACGAGCACCCAAATGCACAAACGAGCATTCAAAATATGGACAAACGAGGAAACCTACACAAAACAGGAGAGAGAAAATAATAATTAAAAAATATAAAGAGGCGTCTAGGAGGGTCGGGCCCACCGGCTCAGGCCGGCTGGTCCCACGCCTCTTCCTTTATTTTTCTTATTTTATTATTTTCATGATTTCATGAAAACTCCTTCATTCAAGCAACTTTCCTTGTTTGAGCAAAACTCACTGTTTCTCCATATTTTCCTCAAATGATGAAAAATAATAAAAATAGGAGAAGGTGTCACGGGGCCCAGGGCTACCTAGCCGAGTGGCCATGCCCTAGCCATGTCCGGTCCCACTTTTTCAATCCCTTGTTTTTCACAATTATTATTTCCCTCATCTCATCAAACTCTTCCGTTTGAGCAAAAACCACCGGTTTTCCATATTTTCTCAAATATTGCTCAAACCATGAAAAAGCCAAAAAGTCAAATGGTCACATGACCGACTAGGCTACTCACGAAAAATATTAGAATATTATTATTTTGATATTCTCAAAATATTGATCAAACGAGCAAAGTTCTACTTGCTCATTCAAGCAAAATCAAGAATTTCAGTCAAAGATCAAACTCTTCTAAAAATTCAAAATATTGCTCGAGGACCAAAACTCTCGGACATTATGGTGACACGGGCATGCTTCCTTGACCGACCAAGGCCATCCCTAAGGCTTGCAAGGAGCCGGTCCCACATCATTATTATAATTTTGACATAATTTGCTCAATTGCTCATATTGGGTCCAAACTCTTTCTAACCAACTTGGAATTTGCTCAAACGACCATCAGCTTGTCCCACGACTACCAAGGGACGGTCTCATGCCCTGTCCCTCACTTCTCCATAATTAGGTTTTATCACCTAATGCTCAGACGAGCACTATTCTAATAAATAATTAAACCATCATTTAATCATCCTTTCACCAACTGGTCAACAAAGGACTTTGGTGCACGCTCACTTGAGCACTTGAGCGTTACATGGTGATACTGTCATCCTATGTATCCGTGCTCCTTCACTCAGTGGACTATTTTCAATAAATCATCATTTGATGAACAATTGATCAAAATTAGGGTTTCGAACAAATGCTCTGCAAATCACGGTCTCGAGCAATTTCAAACACTAATGAATTTATGATTGACCTAGCAATCAATATCTGGATTAATTATATAATATTTGGTAGTCTACCAATATTTTAATTAATATTTTATTGGGTCACGTTACCAATAAATAATTATTCGAATGAGCAATACTTGCTCGGTTGCTCGAATATTGATCCAACTATCAATATTCAAATAATTCGTCAATTGAGCAATACTTGCTCAGTTTATCGAATATTGATCCAACTATCAATATTCGCATAATTCATCAATTGAGCAATACATGCTCGATTGCTCAAATATTGATGTAACTATCAGTATTTCTCCGAATATTACTCAATATTCAACAATTCATCAAATTTACAATATTTGCTCAGACGAGCAATATTAACACCATTTAATCCATGAATCACTGAGCATTCGTCAATCATGATCAATTTAACAAAACCTAGACTCACTGTCTAATCAAGTCAACAACTGACTAATCAAATACACGTACGCTGCCGGAGACACGTTGAGGCATCAATCACGTCACATGGGGATATCACTTAGGGTTTTTGCTAGAGCATGGCTCGGTTGAACCCACTAAGCGTTGGTATGTCAAGTTTGGTTGTCATATTTTAGTGAATCAAAACTCATGTTAAGAGTCGCTTGATTATGTACTAGAGTTAAACTTTGTATAGGTTAGCTTGAAAGTATTAGGATATGAGACATTACAAGTATTACGAAGACTTGAAGATGTGGAGAAGCAATGAGCTACAACGACAACAATCATCCTTCCACTTGGGTTAGTGATATTTGACTTGAATCTGCTTCATTCCCTAACGTATCTTTCAAGTTTTGCATATTGCAAACATAACTCAGAAGCATATTTGAACTCTAGATAGACATAGTATTAAGGAATACAATACGAGGTTTATTGCTTAACCATTAAACTTTGTAGATAAGACACGGCATAATCATTTGAATGCTATTGTGATTATGTATGGGTATGATGTAAGGATTTCATCCTAGGGAACAATGTTTACATGTTTTCTAAGGAAGTAAGTTCATAAACTTGTTTGTGAACCGAAAATGAAATTTCCAGGTGTTATTGGTTTTGTTATTCATTGCATATCTTATGAACAACCAATATGTGTGATAGAGTATAACCGCTCACAACTTGTTGTGTTCTTTGTAGAATCGTTCAAAAAGGCTTTGACTTATGTATTGGTATAACTTTTATTAGTAAAACCGATCTTAAGTAATCACCCGTGGTATGATCGGATTTTTTATGTCGACCTTGTAAGGGAAAGGGAACCGATCCTTGTAAGGGAAAGGGAACCGATCTAGTAGTAAAAGGGTGCAGTACATCAAAGGGAACCGGATTCTTGTATGGGGTGCAACAAGGTTTATAGCAGAAAGGTCAACCGATCCTATGGACATGTGCAACACATATAAGTTAGATACCATATATATGGGGAACCGATCCTAGTACCTAGTCAACCGAACTTTGGGAAGCTAGTGTGACTATGCACAAGATCTCACATGAAGGTAGAACCGAAACTTGTTTTGGTAGAACCGTAAACCCATGATTATCATTGAATGTTGGTTTGATAAATCACATAGTTCTTGAAAGTCAGATGAACCAATTCTAAACTTGTTTGGAAGTGTGGCAAATCGGTTTCTAGGTTGTAAGTGTGAAAGTGAACTTACAAAGTTAAGATGTCGACAAACTTTGAACACGTGCTGTCAATGTTTATTTCTATAATTGTTCAAAGATATTCCTTAACGGCTAAGGGAAGAGAATCCCAGATCGAAACATAAGTAAGTTAAGAATCTTTTAATTAAGGTTATTAATTTCATTTTGTAGGGAAATTGGCATAATTAGTAATGTGCATTTACTAATTAGATTTTCCGAGAGATTTCGATCGTTATTTTTGGAGATCATTTCCCGGAAAACCGAATTTTTGTTTTTATGAATATCTTGAGAATATTTTCGGTTTTGGAAATTCCTTGGTGTCCAAACTTCCTTGTCTATAAATACACAAGTTTGCCTTTCTAGAAAACTAATCCTTCGTAACAAAATGATTGATTTGCCCTATTCGGAGAGGAGAGTAACCCTAATTAGGGCGAAATCTCTTACGGTCAATTTAAAGTTTTTCTTTAGGATTGAGAAGCTCTAGCGCGACTAAACTAGATAATTGTTTATCTTTGTTTTAGATTGATTTGATTGACTAAAGGTGGTTGAAATCTGATTCCACCTAGTTTGTTTATTCTTGAGAATCTTCTCTTCTGATATAAGATTCACTCAAACTAGTTGAGAGTTTCGATAGGGATCTTTAGACTGTTGTTAGTTCTAAAGAAGATCTTGTGATAATCCATTGTTAACAGACTCCATTCTGGCGTGATTGATCACAAGAGATTCAAGTGATTGTGTGTGAGTTTTTTATTGAAGATTTAAGAAGATTTGAAGACAAATAAGATATTGAAGATCGACTTGGGTTTTATAATCTTTGGTGTGCACAATACTTTTTCGGTAAAAGAGGATCCAATTAATAATTGGTTTATCCTTGTGGTAGATTGGATTGATTAATTGAGTAGATCGGCATCAATACGTTTCCTTGTGACTAAAGGTATTGATTGGCTTAATCTTAAACGATTACCTTTGGGTGATTGAACATAAGATATATCTAAGGACCCGACGGAAGGAGTTTATGTTAAGATAAGAGAAGAGCCTTTGTCCGACTCATATCACTTGGTTGAATAGAGTTGATACCAAACATATTTGTTGTTCCTTCTTGTTTGGAATACGAAGCAAAGGAATTGTTCCAAGTACGTGACTTTTTCACAAGTCGGAGGCGTGGGAATACGAGATGGAACTAAGTGAACTATAGGGTTAGTTACAGGTCTCAACTATACGAAGTTAGGTGTAATTTTGTGTAGCGGCTTAATCCTAAGAGTATTCAATTCTGGAAAAGGTCCCGTGGTTTTTGTGCATTTGCGGTTTCCTCGTTAACAAAATCTTGTTGTGTCATTTACTTTTATTTTTCGCATTATAATTGTTTTATAATTAAAGTAAATCACACAAACGTTAATTCATATTTACTTGATAAGCAATCCTATTGTGTTTGGTTAAGTCCGAACCTTTGTATCAAGTAAACATACCCGTTGTTGTATTATCTTGATCTCGTATCCATATATGATCACACGAAGTGTGAACTGATTAGTTGCATTGTCTCGACTCAGTCCATAGACAATTATTTTCGGAGAAAGGACTTATAGGTTGGAAAAGTTTAGCTTGAGGTATATTTGGGTACCCTCTCCTTTTCAATTGGTATCAGAGCAGGCAAACACGAAAAAAGATCAACAATCTGTGTTTGGGTGCGATCCAACCTATAAGAATTGAATCGAATGTATGCTTCAGCTAACGTTATGCAAGAGTATGAATACTCAAATGTTGAAGATGTTACCACTTCGTTAACTCATGATCCAGGAGTTACGAAAGCATCTATATCTATCTCTGATGAAAGAGAAGAAGCTGATAAAGAGTTGGTAAAACTCCTAAAGCCTATACAGTTGTTTATGGGAAAAAATCGTTTCGCGATTTCATGGGGTTCGGTAAGTGAGTGAGAAACTGGTTCAAACCCTAAAAAATGTGCTTTGCACGTGAGCACTTTATAGATTCGAGAGATCAATACGTACAAGTCCGCCTAAACCAAGAAATGGCCGTTCCAGGACTTGCTTCCGGTCACAGAAGTGGAGGAGAAGGGTTGATTTGGGGAGGGAAGCAAAGAAAGGTGTTGAGAAGAGTAGTATCTCGACTTGTATCGTAAAAGTGAAAGCTTAGGAAGCTTGCAAGAGATGAAAGCTTTTTCGGGGAGAGCTTGTGAAGTTGCCTTCTACGAGTGTAAGTGTAGTATATTTCCTACGACCGAGACTTGTCGTCGGTGAAATAGGTAAGACCTATTTATACAAGTGAGATTGAAACGTACCTGGCCTCATGAAGGAAGAGAGTAGAGGGTGAAATAATGGGAGGAGGTGGTAACATGGTTTAATGGGCGAAAACGTTTTCACCATTATTTCCTCTTTTATTTGACCGCTTTATTCCTTTTCACGCTTTCTTAATGTGAGCGTACAGTGTACGCCGCATGCTTTGTGACCGCCAAACCAAAACCCTAAGAAGCATCCCAGTTTGTGTCGATGTCTCGAGTGTTGGTTGCATCTTGAGTGCAAAGTGGCTGCCTAGTGGCGCGTGTGGCATGTGCCAATGGCATGTGCGAATGCCTTAATTGGTAGGTTGCACGGTTTGCAAGTTTAGGCTACCAGCGTGTGTGTTTGGCATGTGCCAATGGCATGTGTGGCCATGTTGACCTAGTTGCAAGTCTTGCAAGCCTAGGGCGCTATATTTGGCGTGTGCCAATGGCATAGCGACTTGGAATATGGCCTGCGGCACGTGTTGGCATGTGCCAATGGCACGTGCGGCCATGTTGAACTAGTTGCAAGTCTTGCAAGCCTAGGTAGCGCTATATTTGGCGTGTGCCAATGGCATAGCGACTTGGAATATGGCTTGCGGCACGTGTTGGCATGTGCCAATGGCACGCTCGGCCATGTTGACCTAGTGCAAGTCTTGCAAGCTAGGGCGCTATATTTAGCGTGTGCCAATGGCATAGCGACTTGGAATATGGCTTGCAGACGTACGTGTTGGCATGTGCCAATGGCACGTACGGCCATGTTGACCTAGTTTCAAGTCTTGCAAGCCTAGGGCGCTATATTTTGAGCGTGTGCCAATGGCATAGCGACTTGGAATATGGCTTCGCAAGACGTGTTGGCATGTGCCAATGGCACGTACGGACCATGTTGACTAGCCGCAAGTCTTGCAAGCCTAGGGCGCTATATTTGGCGTGTGCCAATGGCATAGCGGCTTGGTTTTGAGGTGTTGTTGCCATGGTGCGCCGGTGTGCGCTTGGTTTGGCATTGTTTCCATGGTGCGCAGCATGCGGCTTGGTTTGGCATTGTTGCCATGGTGCGCAAAGATGCGGCTTGGTTTTGCATTGTTGCCATGGCGCCATGCCGTCTTTGCGCTTGGTTTAGCATTGTTGCCATGGTGCGCAAGATGCGGCTTGGTTTGGCATCGTTGCCATGGTGCGCGGGTGCGGCTTGGTTTTGGCATCGTTGCCATGGTGCGCGTGCGGCTTGGTTTTGGCATCGTTGCCATGGTGCGCATGAGTATGCGGCTTGGTTTGGCATTGTTGCCATGGTGCCGTGATATGCGGCTTGGTTTGGCATCGTTGCCATGGATGCGCGAAGTGCGGCTTGGTTTGGCATTGTTGCCATGCCGCAAAGACATGCGGCTTGCCTTGGCATTGTTACCATGGTGCGCGAGAGGCGCGCTTGGTTTGGCATCGTTATACATGGTGTGCGAGGTGCGCGCTTGGTTTGGCATTGTTGCCATGGTGCGCAGGAGCTTGGTTTGGCATTCTTTGCCATGGTCGCAGATGTCGGGCTTGGTTTGGCATTGTTGCCATGGTGCACAAAGATGCGGCTTGGTTTGGCATCGTTACCATGGTGCGCAGGCGCGGCTTGGTTTGGCATCGTTGCCATGGTGCCAGTGCGGCTTGGTTTGGCATTGTTGCCATGGTGCGCGGGAGCGGCTTGATTTTGGAATTAGGGTTCGTGTTGAAAACCCTAATCCGGTATTTTGAAAAATACCCCCATTAATTATTTACACCGGTTAAATGCTCTTAGTTAATGTGTTGCGGGTAACACTAGGGTCATGGGGTTTACGATTTTACCCTTGTCTAAAACCACCATCAACATTAAGTCCCCTCAGCAGCTCGGAACAGGGGCTTTGTTGCGAGGTAAGCGTAAGATGGTGACAAACTGTTAACGGCAAACGTAGAGGGAAAATTGAAGGAGGCTTGTCGACCTTTATAAATAGGATTTGGAATCCTTGCCTCACGGTAGTTTGCACAAATCGGGAGGCTGGCACAATTGGTGGGCCCGGTGCAAGGCGACGTTGGGAAGTTGGCGTGAGTTGGGAAACGAGTGTGCTAGGCGGTGGGGCCGCGCGTGAGCCGTGCGTGCTTGCGAAAGTGACTTGGGCGGCATTGAAGTCGCACCGATTGGTGGGCTGGGTCCAACTTGGAAACCATGCTTGCGGGCGTGACTTGGGCGGCATTGGGAAGTCGCGGTTGGTGGGGCCGGTCCAACTTGGAAACCATGCTTGCAAGCGTGACTTAGGCGGCATTGGGAAGTCGCACCCTTTGTGGGCCGTTTCTTACACGCGTGATTTTGGTAAAGGAAATCCTTCCCTATTTCAAAGTCTTTCACGCCTATACATATATATATATATATAAAGCCCCTTTTTCCCCATTCTCGCTTTATTCTTTCCTTTTTCATACTACGCAAAGAGAGACCGTTTCCTGTATGTCTTGAGTACTTTTCTCTTTTTTTTCTTTTCACGTAGGTGTAAACCTTAAGAGTAGGCGCTTCCACAATCCTTGCATATGATTCCTTGGCGTGCCTCTTAGAGAATGTAAGTATGTATGCAACCAAGAATACAAACATATATTGTTTGAACCCGTAGGAAATATTGCATATATGAATTTTCGGTCCACCGAAAGAAATATTTCAACCACGAAGAAAATACTCACTGCGTGTGTATTTTGAACCGTAGAGGATGTTCGCATATACCCCAACCCGAAGAACGACACCAGTGGGCGTATTTGAGCCGTACATTTAAAACCGCATGTGTATTTCGAACCCGTAGAGAACCCCGTATGAATCCCAAGAAGAATATCACATATGCTTCCATATGACTTCGAACCCGCAGAAATATTGTATATATGATTTTGCTTCTTGAAAGAAGTACCACGCACCTTGATTTTGAACCAATAGAAAAATGCTCCATATATTTTTGAACCCGAAGAAGGATACTTAGACACACTTGTACCTTATAGAATCACGCGTATATAGTCTCGGACCCGAAGGAAATACCGCGTATATAGTCTTGAACTCGAATAAAATACGTCTTCCTACCCCTTTCTCTTTTTTTTTTTTGGGTACGATTATGCGTCGGGAGATAAATTCGCCTTTCTTCGTTTGTTTGTGCAGACATCTTATTACCAAATTATTATGAAGGAATTCGATAAGATGTTACCTGAACCAAATTTCGTCGAAAGATGCTCATAATTCCAAGCCGAACATAGATGATGAATTCTTCACTAGAGCCCTTGCCCCTGCTCGGAAGAATCACCCAGGTTTCGTGCCGATTTTGCTAACCGGTGGTGAGGATGACAGGAAGACACGTTCGGTTCGCCCGGAGAGCACCATTCGGTTCATGTCTTCATAAAGGGGTATACTCCTCTTCCAACATTGACTTGGTGGATGTGTCAAAGTCCATTGCGTTCTTTTGATGATGGGTTGAGTTCATGGTGAGCGAGGAGCGTATAAATACCAACTTGACTCGGAAAGGTCATTGATGCGTCGTCAAGACTTCGGTAAATCTCCCAGTTAGAAGGACATCCTGTGCTTGGTTGCTTTCATCTCCAGGATGGTGTTCTGGACACCCATACAATCATATGTAGATGGGGTGAGATAACTTTCTCCTTGGAGTGTGTGGCTCTCTTGTCAATCTTCCAGAATCGGGAATCTTAGAATCCAATTATCGAGTGAGGTGAAGATGCGGGATGACCCGGCCGCTAAGTTGGGGATTTTGCTCGGAAAGACTCCATTGCGGGAGTCTAAGGATTCCGCCGGAAAGAGGATGAAAGGTGCCCTTACGGTTGGTGGATATCTCAATGGTTTCGGACGAGTTGGAGCCCGAATGAGAAACGGTGATCTTCATGTCGCAAATTTTTGGCTCTACGGTTATCCAGAGACATTTTTGATGACGGTTTCGGCAAGAAAGGAATAAGACCCTGAGCCGTTAGAGATTCTTGTGAAGTTGGCAAAGGGTGAAGTTCTTCCCATTGGCATTTGTTCCTTGGTTCCTGTGTATGTGCATCCGGATCACCTAGTTGCGAGCATGCAAGTTTCGAATGGTTTCATGAAAGTGGATTCATATGTGCACGTTGCTTTTCTCAAGTCTCGGCTATGGGAGCACTTCGAGAAGTATGCTCCGAAACCGCGCCTTCGCTTCCCGTGAGTTGGGGGCTCTCGGAATTCTTCGATGGGTGAACAGGCGTCCAAGAGTTGGCGTGAGCTTGGTTATTTTCTTGATAAGTTACATGAAATCAATTTTCGTCCCATGGGGGCCGATCCATAAGTCGGTGATTCAAATGGACACCTTTGCTTCCCGCTCCGCCACGTCTTTGTCTTCCGATAACGATTTGAGTCTTTGAAAAACTCGTTCATTCGTAGGCTGCCGCCGCTTATATACCTTTCTTCGTGGGATCTTTCCCGTATAGCCGCTTATAATATCACCGTCTTTGCTCGTCACATGGGTTTCGATCAAGGGGTGCCTCTTGTTTACCGCCGGTGATCCCTAAAGATTCATTGTGTGTCGCCCTTGACGCCCGGTGTCCTTAAGTCGGGTATCCGTCTTTCCTTCTTTCGAGATGGGAAGAGTAACTTCGACGACCTTCGGCTATAATGAGTTTTCAGTGCAACGAGTTTACTATGATCCGAGATTTTGTGAATAACGTGGTGGAAACGTTCGTTGCAACCTTCCCTGCAGTTACGAAAGAGTATCCAATGTTGAGAGATCCCAAGCGAAAGTTGCCTAGCAATTGGAAATCCCAGGAGCCAAGGAACGGAGAACGAAGAACCGTGTCATGCGGGTTCCTCGGACGGTTTCACAAGATCCTCCCACCCGCTCTTGTGTCTTCCCTTCCAATAACTGTGTATGTGTCGCCTCTTCATTGGTTTGTCTCAAAACACGTAATTTCGGGCGAGAATATGTGTCTTGTTTCCTCGTAGTGTTAATGCTTTCGCTGCCCTTGCACGTTGCCAGAGACGCTTTCTTGAGGAATTCGGCGGCTGGCCTACTCATAGCGGTGATGAGTCGAGAAAAAGAAGAAAAGTTCAACAAGCGAGAGTGATTCCTCACAAAGACCGGTTCTTCTTCGGAAGTGGTTCCTGAGTTTCGCGCTTCTTTTCTTTCTTCTTCTTCTGTTTCTTCTTTGAAAAATGTCTAACTCGAGTTTGCGAGGAGGAATCCGGTTCGGAGGACGATGGGGTGGAGTCACACGAAAACTTGCCTTTGGTGACCACCGCCATTGACTTGGAGATGGAGTTAGCCGATCACGGCACGTACGTGGTTCAAAACGGTGGATGATTCTCTGATGGTTGTTAAGTAGACATGGAAGAAGACCGCCATGAGTCGTGGAGGCCACTTGCGAGCGCCATTTTGATCCTGGTTGGTTCCTTATCCAGTCATGTCTTTGGTTGCGGCCAACGTGCTTGCTAAGCATGAGGCGTTGTACACTCGAATCTGGGAGAAGCACGGACATATGGCTACAAACAAGAAAGTTACTAGTCGATTTGCGCTGGTTAAGCGTGTGGAAGAGGCTTTATCTTCCATTGAGGATATGCGTGAGGTAACGGGTCACACCGTTTTTGAAGACGTTATTGCCGACGGGAGCACCATCGCGACGTGTGCGTAGAAAAGGAGTTCAACACTTCGTGGTTTGTCGAAGGCCTTCTTGAGATCCAAAAGTTGAAAGATGCAGCAATCGAAAGCCTTTCCGCGAAGGAGATTGCACAATGAGGTGAAACTCGAAAGCTTTCCAAGATGTTGACTATAAAGAGAACGTCTCTTGAAGATGCAAAGTTGACTTTCTCAAGAAGCGGACTTACTGATGATTTTCCTTGAACGTTTCTCTGATCTTTCATTTAGGTTTTTTTTTGAAAGACATATTGGATGTCCGGTTCAAAAACTTGACCTTTGATAGACAAATTGGTAGCTTTTAGGGTATTGGATTATTTCGGGATGAATGGTTTTGGTAATATGACTCGATTATGTTTTGGGAAAAGAATATTGCTTTTTATGAAAGTGTGTGCTAGCAATAGGCACAAGACTCAAGAGTAGCATGACGGTTTTACTAAAAACCTAAAAAAAATAGATTGTATATCTTGCCCGTCTGAATTTACTCACTTCATAGGTTTTGCGAACACGCCCTCTCCATGTAAAGGCGGTTCTTTTCTTTAAGTGGCTTTTGTTTGTAGCATCCCAATAAGTCCCAGGTTTCCGGTGTAGTTTTAACAATCGATAACCGGGTTGTTCGAGTCGGATGGGTCGCAAGTCCCCGATCGCTGGTAGCATCTTCAACGAGTCCCCGGTTTTCGGAGTGTAGTTTCTATTTGATCCCAACTCACCGTGGCGATTGATTCGGATCGAGTCGCTTTCCCCTACCATCTTGACATCCGGGTCGAAGAACGAGATCGACAGGCCGACATTATAGCCGATAGATCGATCCTCCCATTTGTGGTCGCCAATTGTTTATGGGTAAAACGTTTTAGCGATTTCGGTAAATTCGGTAAGTGAGTGAGAACTGTTCAAACCCTAAACAAATGTGCTTGCACGTGAGCACTTTATAGATTCGAGATCAATTCGTACAAGTCCCTAAACCAAGAAATGGCGTTTCCAGGACTTGCTTCGGTCACAAAGTGGAGAAGAAGGGTTGATTTGGGGAGGAAGCAAAGAAAGGTGTTGAGGAGAGTAAGATCTCGACTTGTATCGAAAGTGAAAGCTTAGGAAGCTTGCAGAGATGAAAGCTTTTGGGAGAGCTTGGAAAGTTGCCTTTACCGAGAGTGTAAGTGTAGTATATTTCTCCCGATCGAGACTTGTCGTTCGGTGGAAATAGGTAAGACCTATTTATACAAGTCGAGATTGAAACGTACCCTGGCCTCATGAAGGAAGAGAGTAAAGGGTGAAATAATGGGAGGAGGTAGTAACACGCATGGTTTAATGGGCGAAACGTTTTTCACCATTATTTCCTCTTTTATTTGACCGCTTTATTCCTTTTCACGCTTTCTTAGTGTGAGCGTAGTGTACGCTGCATGCTGTGACCGCCAAACCAAAACCCTAAAGAAGCATCCCCCAGTTTGTGTCGATGTCTCGAGTGTTGGTTGCATCTTGAGTGCAAGTGGCGCTGCTAGTGGGCGCGTGTGGCATGTGCCAATGGCATGTGCGGAATGCCTTGGTGGTAGGTTGCACGGTTTGCAAGTTTAGGCTACCCGACGTGTGTTTGGCATGTGCCACGATGGCATGTGCGGCCATGTTGACCTAGTTGCAAGTCTTGCAAGCCTAGGGCGCTATTTTGGCGTGTGCCAATGGCATAGCGACTTGGAATATGGCTTGCGGTACGTGTTGGCATGTGCGAATGGCACGTACTGACCATGTTGACCTAGTTGCAAGTCTGCAAGCCTAGGGCGCTATATTTGGCGTGTGCCAATGGCATAGCGACTTGGAATATGGTCATGCGGCGTGTTGGCATGTGCCAATGGCACGTACGACCATGTTGACCTAGTTGCAAGTCTCTTGCAAGCCTAAGGGGCGCTATATTTGGCGTGCGCCGATGGCATAGCGACTTGAATATGGCTTGCAAGACGTGTTGGCGTGTGCCAATGGCACGTACGGCCATGTTGACCCTAGTTGCAAGTCTTTCAAGCCTAGGGCGCTATATTTGGCGTGTGCCAATGGCATAGCGACTTGGAATATGGCTTGCGTACGTGTTGGCATGTGCCAATGGCACGATACAGCCATGTTGACACAGTTGCAAGTCTTGCAAGCCTAGGCGCTATATTTGGCGCGCCAATGGCATAGCGGCTTGGTTTTGCTGCTGGAGCGCAGCATGCGCAGTTTAGCATTGTTACATGGTGCATGATGATGCGGCAGGTTTTGCATTGTTGCCATGGTGCGCGATATGCGCTGGTTTGGCATCGTTGCCATGGTGCTTGTGAGGTCTTGACTTGGTTTGGCATTGTTGCCATGGTGCGCAAGATGCGGCTTGGTTTGGCATTGTTGCCATGGTGCGGTATGCGGCTTGGTTTAACATTATTGCCATGGTGCGCAAAAGACGCGGTTTGGTTTGGCATCGTTGCTACGGGGCGCGTTGTGGCGCGCTTGGTTTGGCATTGTTGCCATGGTGCGCAACATGCGGCTTGGTTTGGCATTGTTGCCATGGTGCGCGAGGGTGCGGCTTGGTTTGGCATCGTTTCCATGGTGCGTATGGCGCGCTTGGTTTGGCATCATTGCCAGGCGGGCGCGGTGCGGCTTGGTTTGGCATTGCTGCCATGGTGCGCAGATATGCGGCTTGGTTTGGCATTGTTGCCATGGTGCGAAAGATGCCGACTTGGTTTGGCATCGTTGCTGTGGTGCGCGAGGGTGCGGCCTGGTTTGCGCGTTGCCATGGTGCGGCGGCGGCTTTGGTTTGGCATTGTTGCCATGGTGCGCAGGAGCTGACTTGATTTTGGAATTAGGGTTCCGTGTTGAAAACTCCTAATCCGGGTATTTTGAAAAATACCCCTATTAATTGCTTACACCAATTAAATGCTCTTAGTTAATGTGTTGCGGGTAACACTAGGTCACGGGTTTGTTGATTTTACCCCTGTCTAAAAACCACCATCAACAACGGTCTCGTATTACAAAGTGCTCGCCTTAAAGACATAGTCAAATCTTCTAAAACAGAGAGATCGGAGAAAAGACATTCAACCGAACTGTCTAGCCAAAGAGAAAA